>JBBPQP010000195.1:0-39622 GCA_038092555.1 Boletus subgraveolens | reverse complement strand
TGCTCACGGTGACGCAACTGTACCACAGGCTGTACTGATGGTGAGCGTCTCGTGCAGCCCTCCATGCATCATTCTGACATCGCCCTCTCACCAGCTTCTGAAATCGTTTGTGGGGACTGGTGTTCTATTCCTCGGAAAAGGGTAAGGTGCTCTCGATTCAGTGGTCCCGTTGTTGATCCCCATAAACCGAACAGATTTGCCAATGGAGGACTTGTCTTTTCCGCCATCACTATCACAGTTGTTGCATTGGTCTCTCTGTATTCATTTTTGCTCTTGATTCAGGCAAAATTTGTTGTTTCTGGTTCCTTTGGAGGTGAGTGACCCACATCCATCAAATCAACACGATATTCATATAAAGTGTAGACATTGGCGGCGCGTTGTACGGACCATGGATGCGATATGCGATCCTCTTCTCCATTACAATATCTCAAATTGGATTTGTCACAGCTTACAGTATCTTTGTTGCGGAAAACCTCCAGGTTAGCTTTTTTTTTTTTTCATCGAACGACACTGTAACGGCATGACTGACTTCCACAGGCGTTTGCTTCTGCGGTCACAAATTGCGCGACCACCAATTTCCCCGTCCTATTCTTTATCCTCATTCAGCTAGTCATCTTTCTACCATTGGCCCTCGTTAGAAACCTTGCGAAACTCAGTACAACTGCCCTCATCGCAGATGCTTTCATCCTCACTGGCTTGCTTTATATCTTTGGAAGTGAACTTTCTATCATCAGTGATAGGGGCGTAGCGCAGATTCAAATGTTCAATTCGCGAGATTTCCCTTTGTTCATCGGGTGAGTGTCAGCTTCGATTAAGTTTACAACTTTCATTAATGGTGCTGTGAAAGTACCGCCGTTTTCTCGTTTGAAGGAGTAGGTTTGGTATGTCTTATATTACCGAATTCGACCCCCGAGGTCTTAATGATTATTTTAGGTTATCCCAATTACGGATGCCATGCGCGAACCGCATAAATTTCCCAAAGCTTTGACTGGTGTCATGATCGGGACACTCGGTATTCATTGCCTCTCACCTGTCTGTCGTTGTTCGATACTCACTTCTTGTCCAAGTGCTCTTTGGTGGAGCTGGCGCTCTTGCTTATTTGACCTTCGGATCGGATGTGAAAGCAGTCGTCCTCGTCAACCTTGACAGCACGAATAAATTCACACAAGCTGTCAGTTCATTCACTCCCCAGATGTTCTAGTGGTTTGATAAACTCGGTGAAACAGGTCCAATTCCTATATTCTATGGCGATTCTCTTGTCTATCCCACTTCAACTCTTCCCGGCCGTGCGTATTTTGGAGAATGGGCTGTTTGTGAGAAGCGGTAAACGAGATCCGCGCGTGAAATGGCTTAAGAACTTTTTCCGTTTCGGTCTGGTGATGGTTTGCACGGTGATCAGTTGGGCTGGTGCTGCGGATCTGGACAAGTTTGTCGCGTTGATCGGTAGTTTCGCGTGGTAAGTTCCGTTGCTCAAACCGCATATCTTGCGGAGAATGACTCAATCTTCTAGTGTCCCGCTGTGTTTTGTATACCCTGCGATGCTGCACTACAAGGCGGTGGCCAAGACCCCGATGGAGAAGTTCGGAGATATCCTGCTGTGTGTCTTTGGGGTGACTGCAATGATATTCACTACTTCTCAAACTATCAAGGAAAGTTGTCTCGCGCGTGTCTTACGGAATGATTCTGATTGTATCCACAGCTCATGGCTCAGCCGGAGCCTGTACCTGTACCAAGGTGCTGAGTACTCGAGGTCAGGACGAATGGGATACGAATATAGTATGGAAAAGTAAGGCTTTCGTCTGGCATACCTTTAGATCTCGTACCGTATGAATGTTCTCCCTTGCAAGGATAATTGGCAGACGTATTACCTAGGAATCGACCATCTTCGCGATGCTAACTGTCCGTCGATTCTCCGCCCATACAGGAGAGAACGCGCCCACACGATGAGGTGCACCATCATGATAATTCATATGCATGCTGGGGGGTTCAGAACAAACTGTTGCTCGAAGTCTGAGTACTGGTGAACCTGTGCTGTGTGCCACTGCCAACGACAAGACTCCAGGGTTTCCGATCGGCGTATCTGCGAAATGACTGCGTTCTTGTCGAGGGTACGTAGATCGCCGTTGCAACATTGAACTTTAGTTATGCTTCCTGAGCGCTTGGCACCCTCATGGAGGTCGAAGTTACGTGGCGGGTCGTGAGATTGCCAACTTGACCCCATTCCCGCAACTACTCAGGATGTCAGATTGCTGGCAAATTCAACTTATGCTCAAGCAGTTAGTACACATTCTTTCTGGCTCTCAGGTCCAGAAGTACTGCGAAGCTGCCCATATGCAAATTGGCGATAAGGAGGTGCGGTAACCGGCGGGAATTGAGGCAATGCGGAAACGTGTAATCCCTTCGTTGAACAAGGTTCGCAGCTCACAGACACTCCTCACCGAAGCCACGATGGAAATCGTACATAAAGACTAATATATCATTGATCATCCCGTGCTTTCCTGCTGGATCCCATCCTTCTGTCCCTCCTGCAGGTTTCGCGCCTTGGACGAGCCAAGTAACTATTTTGTATTATGTCTGTATCCACTAGTGATTCATCCGTCAACCAACCTCGGGTTCGACGAAAGCCCGCTCCCAACCTGGAGGTGGAGACGCGCTACCCGACGCCAGACCCGGACGATCCCTTTGCACCACTCTCTGTCCTTCGAAGTCGTACCGCCAGCACTCTGAGCAGTGTTGGCGCACCTCTCTCTTTTCGCGGCGAATCTACCTCACATCTCCCAACCCTCCCTTACACTGGCGGCAGATACCCGCCGGACATATATAAAGCATATCTTAACCTTGATACACTGTCCGCCACGACGCCCAGGAACAATTTGGGTGTCGTGACAACATCATTCGCTAGAAGTACGTCCGACATCTTGCCCACCACCAGTGGGTGTAGGCCAGAAGAACCTATTTGGCTCCCACAGGACTGCGCTCCACACATCATCCCAATCCAGCGTCGACGCTCCCGCTCGGCTGTGTCGAGGAAAGAAGCGCGACTTACAGCTCCCATCCCACATAAGAACTCGCCTTATGGACATTCGAGACCGCAACCGTATGTCCTCGCTAGCGCGCTGTCGTCCACCCCTGCGTTCACTGCAGAACCTGTGCCCATCTCACCCACTTCATCCATTGGACGGACTCGGAGCAGCGAGAGCGTGCATTCGTTCATGTCACGTGTCCACTCTGATGCTGGCTGCCCCGCCCCGTCCTCTCCGTTGGGTTTGACTTCCTTTTCAGCCGATGACCCCGTGGCGGCGCCAAGTAAGGTTAAGAAGTTTGCGCGACTGCTGCCAAAGAAGATCGGGAGTCGCCCAGGTCTGACCCACCAGTCTACCGACAGCTTGGCCCTGAGTCAGACAAATGCTTCTTTCACGTCATTCCCCCATCTTTCTACCGAACGGTCATCCAAGCCCAAACACATTTCAGAAGAGAACACGTTTCACGCCCGTCGCAAGTCGACGACGCTCTTCCCAGCAGAGATGGTCACTCGTCTACACACCATGGACGTCTCAAGCCCCGTTCGTGACTCGACCACTGGATACGTTTACGAGCCCCTCACGGATGCTGAACTTGGCCTTACGGGTAGTCTTGACCGTTCCTCCTCGCCCTCCCATTCTTCTCATGTATCATATTCACCCCCACCTGCTGTCAAGGCACCCACCCACTTACGCTCTCTGACAACCATCGACGGTCGTGGCTTTGGTCCCATCGTCAATTCTTTGCCTAAATGCGAGGCCCCACGACCACCTACGGCCCAGTCCTTTTCCTCTCCTACATTCGATGAGCATGCACTACCGACTACCAGACAGCTCGCTGATGCCGCCTCGTGCTTCGTCATCGCTGAAAACGGCCTGCGTGTGCCATTTGGCGAGCTCTTTCGTGACCAAAAGACGATTGTCATTTTCATCAGACATTTCTGGTAAGGTTCATTTCGTCGTGTGAATATTTGACCCTGCTAATACAGATCTAGGTGCCCATTATGTCAGGATTATATGTTTTCTGTGACAGATAATGTTGATCCGAGGATGCTCAAAGAAGCCGACGTCAACTTAGTCGTTATTGGAAACGGCTCTTATAATTTGCTTAAATCTTACCGACGTATGTGTTTCATCCACTGTATTGGTTATGGTGGATCAACGATGGCCCGTATAGAAATATTTCGTGCTCCGTTCAACTTCTACACTGACCCTACATTGCGCCTCCATAAAGCGCTGGGCATGACCCTACGCATAATGGAACCTAAATCACAGCGTAAACGGGGTGGTTATGTGCGCCATGGACCCATGGGTGGCATTGCCATGGTCTTCAAAAATGCTCTCCGTGTCGGTATGCCCGTGTGGGAGAAAGGTGGTGACTTTACGCAGTTGGGTGGCGAGTTCGTCCTCGGTCCCGGGTAAGATTTATCCGAACTCGCTTCCTGATAGTAGCTGATCGGATCACAGGATGTCCGCTACTTACGCTCATCGTATGCCTAGCTCTCGCTCTCACGCTCCAATCATGCACGTTCTCTCTGCCGCAGGCATAGGTTTGCAGTGTGAGAAGCTCGCGCCAACAGCTGAGACTGTTGTGCGGGCGGCTGCACCGGTGCTTGACGAGGAGCAGTGGATGGAGGAACGTCGCTTGAGCCTCGCGAGGATCCGGGAGCGAAAGCTCGCGCGCAGGATGGGAGTGGCGTTCCCTAGCGCTAACGAGGCCGAGGAACACCAAGTGGTACTGCCCAAAATCGAGCCTCCTGGCAAGCTGAGTCGGTCGGACAGCATTGAGGAAGAGGAGGAGGAGGAGAAGGGGATGGGTAAGGAGCTGCCGGTGGCGCCAGCAGTAGATCAAGTCGTCACGACCGAAACCACGACTTGTCAACCCGGCGTCGAGAACACGTGCAGGTCAAGCCCGACGGTGGATGATGGAGAGGCGGAGACTACGACTGTTGGTTCTCGCACGTTGTCGGACTCGGGCTCGGATCGCACGAGAACTGAAGAGGTTGAGCCTCATACTTTACGGGATAAAGTAACCATGCTGGATCTCGAGGATCCGGGCATACCAGAGGTTGTACACTTGTAGAGGCTTATGGACCTCCCCGATTGTTGTTGTCTCCTAACTATGTATATTTAGATACCAATGTTCGTCATGATCACATTTGATGCTGACGTGCGCATGAGTAGTACTGACAATCCCAGTTTCTATCGCTTCGGGACCCCACACGGGTTGACAGCAGTAGCGTATCTGCTTGACTCAATGAGAGCTGAATTCAAAAGATTTTATAATATCCAATTAACTAGTAGCTGAAGACGACGATAGTAACCACGTAGTCAAAAACACACTGGAGAGGACACTTCCACTTGAATCTGCAAGCAAGAGGAGAGCATCCAAAACTCGACCAAGAAACCAGACCAGCCGTTCAGAAGCCGGCTGCAATCCTCCATTGGAGCCAGTGGAAATCATCGTAACCAACACACTTCATGCACCATACGCGAACCACATAGATCCTAGGAGTTATATTTTTCGCATCAGAAGTCGAGCTGGGAAAAAAAAAGAAAAAAGAAAAGATACTGCTCGACCCTCATCGCATGCCTGGAGGATCTAATTCAATCTCATCCGCACTCGCATGAAAAATTTTCGCTGAATTGCAGAGCGACTGCGACCTCATCGGGCGTATGATTACGGCCCAGACATTTCCGGAGAACGACCTTGGCTTTTAGGTCACCATCCGATCTTCTCTCCGAAAGCTTGTTCGCCTACTTTCGCTGGACCCTGGAAGACGTCTGTGAGAATTTTTTTGAATTAGGCAACCGGCTCGGACAGGTAAAGTCAAAGTGTCACCTAGAGTGAATCATTGTGCGTTCTCATCGGGTGTGAGTGGAGGGGCTGCTGTCAACTTGTACTAGCCCATAGACTACCAAGCGTTGCCCTCAAGCGTACGATAATGATTTTCGGCCACTCCTGTCCGTCGTCTCTGAATTTGAAGATCAGACCTAGTGATCCTGGCCAACGGAGCGTATGTGGATCGTATATATCGAGGCCATGAATGACCTCCTTGCCAATCTCGGTAAAGGTTGCCCGCATACATGATACTACCACCCCATATACGTGATGTGACATCTCTCGTCGTGGTCGCGTCATTGAAGGAGGGAGGTTGAGGTCGAACGTATCGTAGCCTACCAGTGCTAGCCGATCTAGGACGACGTTTTCTTTCCAAGATGGTTTCTTCGGAAGTTTGACTCCTACTTTGATCCTAACCTAGCAAACAAATACACGGCACATACGCAGTGAACGAGTATGCCTTCAGTACAAACGAGAGAGATACCTAGAGGAAATACATCTTTGCATCTTCCTCTTCCTCCAACTTGATTTGTAGAGGAGGGCGCTGTGCTTGAGAGTCACGCTCGCTCGGCACGGCAGGCGAATTCAAAAAGCATGCGTTTCGGTGTCAAGGCATCGACCTGCCGCAAGGTTCGGAACGACGACCTCTACCGTTCTGGTCGTCTTCCAATTCGAAGACCGCCATCTGAGAAGACCGCTCCGACGGCGTTTCTGAAATCTGGGAGAACGATAGTCCAGATTGAATCGGCATTTTCGAACACATTGTATGGTGGCCGTCGGGTAACTTGGGTTTGACGCGGGCGCTGCGACTCGTTTGATTCAACTTTTCTAGCTTGACGTTCAGGGTCGTGCCATCGTTATCGTCACCGACAAAGGTCCGGGAGAATGCATATTCGGGTCCAATCTTGGGGAACGGCTCCAGGTCATCAAAGTTAGGCTTGTATGATCCCAACACCAGTCAGGTGCATTCCAGAGCTTGAATTGTTAGAGGTTCACTCACAATAGCATCAGTTGACGAGGGACGTAGCACAACACGTGTTGAACTGCAGGCCGGAGCACGCAGTTCGGCAGGGATGAACGTTGCAGATTCTCATTTCGGGGCTGACCTGATGTAAGTACAGGCTGAGCTTACAGCTCGCGGGATTTACAGAATTCCTCTCGGCAAGTGTCAAACAATTGAAGGTGCAGTGGCGTCTGGTGGAATCACATCCTTCTGGCCTGCTTTGATCCTGCCCCTCGTTCTTGCTCTCTGCCTCACCTCCTTCGCTATGGCGTTCTCGTGTTCCTCCACCCTGAGTATCCCCACCACCCTTCTCGCAGCCTCCACGTCATTACACAAGTAGAATGCCTTGATGAACATCTTGAGCAATGGCCTCGAATGTTTCTCAAATGAAACGGAGGATGAGAGCTTTGAAAGGCCAGACGAACCCGAAAACTGCGTCTGTCGTGTGCCGAACGGTGGATGCAGGGGCGAGTAACCCGCAGCAGGGTACCCACTCCTAACGAGCTGATCGAACAATTCACGAAGCCGTGGAGAATCGAACGCCGACCGCCAGTTCATCATAACCTTGATCAATATGTTGGCCGTCACTCTGTCGGGTCCAAAATTGTGGTTCTTGACAAGGTTTTCCAACAGCGCGAGGGCTTTGCGGACACGTCTTCCATTACGTGGCGTGGGTTGACGAGACACCCCGTGGAGAAGAACATTCCCCAAGGCGGTACGGCGTGCGGAGGGAATAGTAGCTGCTGCGCAGGCAAAAATGTGTTTGGCGGCAAGAAGCCGTCCTGATTTCAGAAGCTCTTGAAGCGAACGTTCAAGTGGAGGCCCTGCATAGGGACAACGCCGAAGACGGGAGGATAGTCTAAGCGATGTTGGGCCGCGGAGAGGGGTGACTCTTTTGAATACCCGGAATGCCTTGGTTTGCATAGCGATTCGATCTGTGAGGATGCACAGAGATCGAGAAATCTTCGGATGTACTGGTGTAATAGCATCGAGAAGTTTGCTAGCGGTAGCGAATTGCCTGTGCCGTAGTAGCACACGGCAATACCGGACAAAGAATTGTGACTGAAAAAAACTGGGCAACCTTCTGAGGATAGAAAGCACCACAGGGAATAGCTGACTGCCTCTGCCATACCGAGCTAAACCAACAAACAGCTGTTCAAGATGACCTCGAAAGTGTTCAGGGGGAACGTGTGATTGGTACAAAGCTGCAAGTTCATCGGCGATGGCAACAAGGACACTCTGGGGGTGACGAGTTCGTGGATTCTCTCTAAGACTACGCGCGATCGCGGAAACAATAACTCCTCGTTTTTCCGGAGAAAATCGACCGTCATTGAGAAGTAGGACAGCTTCGCGAAGCGCCCCGCGTCGAGCAAAAGACATGGCAAGGGTATGAGTTGCTCCCGGATCGGGTTCCGTCTTCTTCCCTTGTGCGACGGTGTAGAGTGTGTAGGCGAGGGGCGCATCTATGGGTGCAAGAGCTTCCGCGGCAGAGGCGAGGACCTGGTACTGCTGCTTCAAGTCTGAAGAGAAAGCCTCTAACGCTGTGAACACCACGTCTGGGAGCGGGCCCTGGACACGCACCGCCGCTGCAATGTATTGAGCGGCAAAGAATTTTTGCACCGATGTCCGTGGACCCTCCAAACTATTTTCCGCGCGACAAAGATCTCGACAATCGTAGAACAAAGTCGCGTCTGCTAGAACGCTTGCTATCCTGAAAAAGGATGTGGCAATTGCGCATGCGAGATCTCGAGACATCAGGCATGATTTCATAATCGTCACCCACAGCCGGTACAAACTGCGTGTTGTTTCCAAGACTCTTTTCGTAGGAATGGATTGCACTGCGAGCGCCGAGGACAATTCTTGTGATATTTTTTCTATGGTGGCCAGACCAAAAACAACTTGCCAACACGAAGTTACTTGAGGCATCGCATGACCGCTGGTCCAGTGGGTTTCGTTAAAGCGCAGCATCTCGAAGGAGTTGAAGATGGAGAGCGAGACCAACGAGCTCCAACGTAGAGGAAGCGCATGCGCCGGAGAGAAAACGGAAAAAAGGAGACCAAACGAGTTCGCTGATTTATCGTTGGGAAGGTAGCTAGTGAAGCCAAACAAGGCAGCAGAAAGGGAGCGAGCCATTGTTGTCACATCCAAAATGCGATCGTCCAAAGCTATGTCGGATAGGCCGTTTTCAGGGACAAAGTTGGAGGACCCATCTGTTCCCTGACAAGCACGACTCCAAAGCGCTGCAAGGATGGCCTCTTGTGATCGGGTCGATAAAAATCCCCCGTGTTGGATGACCAGGCGATAAAGTAGACGTTGTAGCCGCGGGTGACACACGCGATGAGTCCGTAGAAGGAAAGAAATGTCACCAGCAGCAAAGTCAAGAAGACGGGGATCTTGAATAGTTAGGAGGGTCTCAAGGTAGTAAGCGTGTACCTCGGGGCGACGAGTATGGCGACGAATAATACGGTAGTGTGTGCGCGCACGCAGAATGGCGCCGTAAGCGTCCCCCGAAAGAGCTGTAGGGTTTGGTATGCAGCGTTTGGCATAATCAATGAAACAGAAACTTACATTCTAAAGGCTTGGCCTGGACCATTGCCAGCTCAGCACACATCAGCCAGAACCGATCAGAATCCTGAAGAGGTATTCCCCTTTCTAACTTGTATTTCCCCACTTTCAGGACGAAAGTCCAGTGGGTCCTGTGCGTAGGCATCCCTAAGAGACGGGATGCCAAAGGGACTCTATATACAACAGATATGCGAGGATCGATGGATAACGATCCAAAGAAGCCTATTAGGAGGGTGATCATCTTGGAATCCAGCATCCCAAGCTGGTTCTTCGACTCCGCACGGTAGTAAAGCGAGCGAATGGTGGTTGGTGAATAAATAAGAGGCTGGGATGACATAACGTTTTCTGAGGATAGAAACCGCATCAAGGTGGCAA
This sequence comes from Boletus subgraveolens, assembly GCA_038092555.1. NCBI lineage: Eukaryota > Fungi > Basidiomycota > Agaricomycetes > Boletales > Boletaceae > Boletus > Boletus subgraveolens. Next base: position 29,817 of record JBBPQP010000195.1, on the reverse strand, counting down.
TAGCAGAGTGGTTGGTCCGAATGCATGCGGCTCCCCCAGCGTGGCGATCTTCCAAGAGGCCCGTAGAGGATCTGAAGAATAAAGGTAAGGCATCTTGAGAGCTGGTAGGGTAGGATTGTGCAGATGATGAAGAGGCGGCCGAGGTAATCAATTCCTCGACCAAGCCTGCTACAGGAACTACCGCGTCAACATATGCGCGACTGAAACGGGTCCATGGAAGTCGTAACATCTGAGGGCCGAAATGGCAGGACAATCTGGAATACAGTTAGGTGAGACAGGAACTAGAGACAGGGTGACACTCGCCTTGAAGTGCTGTCATGACCGCCGCCAAGGGCCCGGACGGTCGACAGACACCATCGCAACATTCCATTCCATCAAGTCACGGCTGAAGCAAGACACGAACAAATTTAGAAAGAAAAAAAAGGTAGTCACATGTCAGATACAACATCGCCAAACATAAACACAGCCGTCAGCGTAGTCCGTCGGAGATTTAACTTTATTTAAGAACTTGCACGGCAATTCCCGGCCGTCATCGACCGCCAAACCTTGTAATCGAGGAGTAGACAACTTCACATCCCTAACCAGTCGCCTTGAAAAATCCATTGGCACTGCTGGTATATGTTCAGTAGCTCCACAGAATGTTATCTGGCTCACTCATCTCCACAGAGGTCAATCGGGAGGCACTAGTTATCCGCTAAAATCACCTGTACCCAATACGTGAGTCCCGCGCACACCAGCACTGGCACCTCATCCTTAGTAGCGCGTCCAGTAACTACACATAACGATGGGTGCTACCCGCGCACAAAAAGAAATTTACTTCACCAAGTTGAAGGACCTCATCGCCAAATATCGTGCGTGTTATAATGTCTCTCACCCCGGAGTTTACCAACTCCAGCCATTCAGCCTCTATCTTCTTGGTCAATGTCGACAATGTCGGTTCGAACCAGATGCACCAGATTCGTACCGCCCTCCGTGGAAAGGGTATCGTCTTGATGGGTAAGAACACAATGGTCCGCCGCGCCCTCCGTTCCATCCTCTCCGAGTACCCTCAGTTCGAGAGGCTCCTCCCACACGTCAAGGGAAACATCGGCTTCGTGTTTACTTCTTCAGAGCTCAAAGAAGTCCGCGAGATTATCGTTGCCAACAAGGTTGCCGCCCCTGCCCGTGCGGGTGCCTATGCCCCTAAGGATGTCTTCGTCCCCGCGGGTAACACCGGTATGGAACCTGGAAAGACGTCTTTCTTCCAGGCTCTCGGTATCCCCACAAAGATTGCCCGTGGTACCATTGAAATCGTGTCCGATGTTCAAGTCGTCACTGCTGGTAGCCGTGTCGGACCATCCGAGGCTACCCTCTTGAACATGCTGAACATCTCTCCCTTCACCTATGGTATGACCGTGGTTCAGATCTTTGACTCTGGGAACGTCTTTGCTCCCTCGGTCCTTGACATCGACGAAAAGGAACTTATCGACCGATTCTTGTCCGGAGTCAAGTCAATTGCTTGCATTTCACTCGCCCTCCGGTATCCAACAATTGTCTCCGTCATCCACTCTCTTGTCAACTCATACAAGAACCTCATTGCTGTTTCCCTGGCTACCGAATACACTTTCGAGGGCTCTGAAAAGGTCAGCTCCACATTATTTGCCGACTATCTGTGATGTTTTCAACACATTATCACACTGAAAATGCTGAACTTTACGATGTATCTTCCCATTTTGTTGCTGACTTTTGCCCGTCTCGAATGAACTATTCTTAATCTGACTCTCGTTACCTAGGCTAAGGCATTCTTGGAAAACCCTGAAGCGTTCGCTGCTGCCCTTCCTGTCGCTGCAGAGTCCGCCGCTCCGGCTGCTGCTGAGGAGTCTAAGGCTGAAGAGAAGGCCGAGGAGAAGGAAGAATCTGATGATGACATGGTAAACCAATTCGACCCTACTCCATATACTGTGACTGAGCGATTGCCCAGGGTTTCGGTCTCTTCGACTGATCACGACACGTATGCCATGTACCATCCCCGCTGTGCACTATATGTAATCCAGAATAATGAAAAGCATCGTGCATCCGGGATTTGTCTGATTGGTGTTTGAGAGCATGTACAAGCTGGTTGGGGGGGGACTTCGGATCTGCTCTAAATTCCTTTTTCGTCGAATGATACAAGTACTGGTTCTGCAAATGGGGTATCTCGGAACAGAGGACTGGCTTGTGCGATGGATTCCTAGTGGTGTCGCATGGGCATGGGATGCACGGAGAGCCGAATGTTCAATGGGCCCACCAGCACTTGGTCCAAATTAGATGGCACTACGTCGTCTTGTTGAATCGCTTCCCTGTATCAGGATACTGGAGCTAGCACGTTTGCCACGGTTGAAACGTTCAAGTTTGTCGGTCTCCCAAACTCCTTCACTCGCCGCGCTCCAGTCGGATCCGATAATCTCCCTAATCCGGGTTCTCCTGCATGGTTTCTGTAGGTTCCCGCTCTAACTCGTAGCTCTTATAATCCCGGGACCGTCCTGTTATGCCATCCTCACTCTTCCCTCACCTGTCTTCCAATTTCGCCGATATGAACTTCAGTCAAGGAAACCATCTCATCGTGGTCTCCAACCGGCTTCCCATTACAATCACCAAGGATGCTTCAGGCGAATACCACTTCAAGATGTCCTCGGGTGGACTTGTGTCCGCCCTCTCCGGTTTCAAGAAGTCGTTGAACTTTACATGGATCGGTTGGCCGGGGTTCTTCATCCCTCCAAAGGATCGTCAATATGTCGACGAGCGGCTCATGGATGAATACTCTTGCCATGCTGTCTACCTCGACGATGACGTCGCTGACCGCCACTATAATGGTTTCTCCAACTCCATCCTATGGCCACTTTTCCACTATCACCCCGGCGAGATGAATTTCGATGAAGAAAATTGGACGGCCTATCGCCAAGCCAATCTGCAGTTCGCCGAGGTGGTCCGCTCACAGATTACTCCTGGTGCAATGGTTTGGGTGCAAGACTATCACCTCATGCTCCTCCCCATGATCCTCCGGGGACTCGTCGACGGTTCAGCGAGCGGAGACTGGCAGAAACGAGAACTGTCCAAGATTACGGAAGGGTTCGAGGAAAGCTTCTCCACTGACACCGACAAGATTCCCGGTGTCAAGATTGGCTTCTTCCTGCATACCCCTTTCCCAAGCAGCGAGATTTATAGGTCGCGCGTCTGTTCCGGTATCCGATCCGAATGTACTGACAAGCGCCCTTAGGATCCTTCCCGTTCGCCGCGAAATCCTCCTCGGCATACTCTTTTGCGACCTCATTGGGTTCCATACGTACGACTACGCACGTCACTTCTTATCTTCATGCACCCGTATTCTCGGCTTGCCGACAATGCCCAATGGTGTTGAATTCGAGGGGCGCTTGGCACACGTTGGCACGTTCCCCATCGGCATTGAACCTGGCTCTTTCATTGAGGTGAGGGTTTATACACATCACGTTGGATTCCTCGTTGAGCAAGGACCGAAACAGAACTTGAAGAAAGACTCAGTAACGTCGCGTATCGCTCAGTTGGAGCAGCGATTTGCGGGTGTGAAGCTCATCGTCGGCGTTGACCGCCTCGACTACATCAAGGGTGTCCCCCAGAAGTTGCACGCGCTCGAGCTGTTTCTCACACAGCATCCAGAGTGGATCGGAAAGGTGAGCATTCGCATGTCCAAGAACATGAACGAGATTAACGTTTCTGAAGGTGGTGTTGGTGCAACTCGCCGTTCCTTCTCGCCAAGACGTCGAGGAATACCAGAACTTACGATCAACTGTTAACGAATTGGTTGGACGCATCAATGGTCGTTTTGGGACTGTGGAGTTTATGCCCATCCATTTCATGCACAAGAGCTTAGCGTTCGACGAGCTTTGTGCCCTCTACGCTGTCAGTGACGTTTGTCTTGTCTCCTCCACCAGGGACGGAATGAACCTCGTAAGGACGCACATCTTCGTTGCGACGTCCACTGACGTCCGCTCTGTATTAGGTGTCGTATGAATATATTGCGTGTCAACAAGCTCGCCAGGGCGTTATGATCATTTCCGAATTCGCGGGAGCTGCTCAGAGTCTCAACGGGTCCATTGTCGTCAACCCGTGGGACTCGCAACAAGTCGCGAACGCCATTCATGAAGCTGTCACGATGGACGCTGAGACACGTGCTGAGAACCATCGCAAGCTGTTCAAATACGTCAACAAGTACTCCGCGGCTTTCTGGGGATCTAGCTTTATCAGGGAAATGGGCCGTCTGAAACAAGACGTTATAGACAAGGAAGGTCAAGCAGAACTGACTCAAAGAACCGATGAGGAGCCAGGAAGCGACGTGGTGAATGGGCACGTACCTACCCCACAGGTGGTAAGCCCCACACCATGAAGCTTCAGAGAAGGTGTGACTTCGTATATTTAGGGATTAACCCATGCAATGGTTTTACATACACCTCTCCGTTCGTCCAGTATATCTATTCGCTGGCTCTTCTATATGATTATTCCTTTTTTACGCAAGCTCTCATGACAAGCCGACTTTCTAGAACATATAGACGCAAGGTTATTGCACTTTTTCTGGGCCACTTTTCTTCTAGAATTTCTTCTAGTCACCATGTGTACACAACGTGCGGTCACATTCGCTTGCTGGGATTGCATAAGATCTGCACGAGTCTTGCGTGGGGAGTGTAATGGAAGTACAATTGTTCTTCCCGTTGGGGTGGGTCACGCATGTGAGGCGACAAGGGACGACACCGTGGCATTCTGACCCCTTCATGAAGTGTCCCACTCATGTGCATCTCACGGAAGTTTTGATCATGCTACCCGTAGCGAGCTTCATATCAGGCTGCGCGGGCTACGAGTTGAAACGTTGACTGTCATTATTGCTTCCATAGCGATCTTCACCAGCTGGACCGCCGCTTTCCCAACGAACCGGTAGTCCTGGTGATCAAATTGGTTCAGGATCCCCTTCCCTGAGAACGCCTCTCAGGCAAGTGACTGGCATGCCAAAGCTTCCGCCCGGACACCACGTTGTCTATCCTGACATCCTCCGGGCATTACCGGCCAATATAAAACGTTTTCTGTGTGACCCAACGGAAACGTCCATTTTTGCCGGCTCTCTTCGAAACTGGTTCGGTTTGGGTCGTCCGTTGGGACTAATAGTAATCCGTTCGCGGCATATCCCCGCCGGTTGCGTGTGGAAGGCTTCCATGGAACATCCAAAGGTGGCGACATGGCGGCCTTCCGGTAAGTGGATTGTTCGAGCCTTTTTTTTGCATTCCTCCATTTCTCCGCCATCGAATTATTAATCTATACACTGACCTCACCGCAGTCATGCGCTCCGGTCATTGCTCGACTGAATGTTCCTGCAATGCGCATGTCGTCTGCGCAACAACAGTGTCCTTTGCCATTGGGTCCCCGTTCCGGAGTGATGTGTTCCACTCGAAAAACGAATTCATGCACGCTGGATGGTCGACGCAAGTCGTGTTTCCGCGCGATCGGCTTTCACAAGAGCAAAAGCCAATGGCGGAGAGCAGCCCTCACATCACAACTCATAGACCATCGTCGATCGCAATGTAGGCTGTGTACTCCTACTTGGCACGTCGTCCACAAAAATGTGATGGTTGGGATCACCATCGAATAGATTGTATCGCACACGATCACCTCAAAGCTGCCACCAGTCATGGATCATGACGGCGTGTGCGGCGTCCAACCCTTGGTGTCATACATTGGATGACGCGGACCGCGTGTATCGTCGACCTTTGACGTTGAACGACCACTCTTTGTCGGTCCTTCAAGATCCGACCGATGGGATACACTGCCCGCATGTTGACACCGAGTGCTGTAGGTAGGACGGCATACACGTTTGTTGCGTCAATGTCGTGCATTTCTGGCGTTGTACGTTCCGGCGGTGCTCCTTGGTCCCGGTCAGCTATAATGGTGCAGATTTACCTCACCACATTCCCCACTGCGTGGGGTCGGTCGTGATGGGAGAAGCGATATATTCTAGTGGTCACTACCGTTGAGTTATACAGTAATGACTAGAGGAGTATCCTAGAAACAATTATGGACCTTGTTGCTTCCTCGTAGAATAACACCCAAAACGAGAATCCACTTACCTAGTGGAAATTGAAAAAAATGATCCTATCAAGCAAGTCATAGCCTCGATTGATTCGTATCGCCGTGGATATACAAGTTGTCTTTTGTTGGACGGATCCAGGAGTGACAGGTGATCCCGGGTGTGAAATATGGCGTACTTAGCCTGCCAAAACTTCACAAATGGCGTGCGTCGTGTGTCATTGCTGCGTGGAGATCCCAGCGGAGCTCAGTTGATGGCATAAGGAGCGATGGTACTGTTTCGCCAGGATCTTCACGATAAGGCAAGCTGGTTGTCTCATAACACTTGATTGGGAATCCTCCTGAATAGGCCTCATAGGATGGGGTTCTATGCTACCTCCAAAGTGAATGCGCCATCATTGGGTCTTAGGAGTCTTCTTGGGCTCCATCCGATAGAATGGAATGTTCGGGCGGTCTGACATTTCTGGTAGGCTGATAGCACTCGAAGCTTGGAATGTGAAAAATCCTATTTCCGCCGTGATAAAGACGAGTCACTATCTGGGACAAGGCCGTATACGAATGTTCCACGTACTTGTTTGGTTCTGTCGACACAATTATAAACTTCCTTCATGTAAGTAGTTTTTGAACAGACGTCTTGGAATGTTCTGCATGGAACAGCGGCGGGCTGTGTCGATTACTGGACTTGCCCTTTTTGGCAGGCTGAGCACAACCTGCGCCAAAGCGCCGAGGCCAACGTACAGAGGGCGAGAAAAAAGTTTTATGATTGCCAACACAACCCAAGCCAGTTCTTTGACTGTCTTAAAGACCCTAGAGCCGATTGGGAAGAGGGCGTATTAATGAGAGACTATGACCTCAGGTACAACCATTAGAAGAATATTTGAAGTGGCTAATAATTACCAAACACGCCTTGTAAGCATGGATTCGGAGCCTAACCAAATGAACAACTGGGTGTAATCGCAAGGGGAAAGATTGATTGATCTGAACCATCCCTCAGTTCATGCGACAATTCGTGGCTAATGGACTATTGACAGGGGATAGAAGATCAGGGCGGTCGTCCCTCGTCGCCAGTACTAGTGATCTCCGTGACGCAAGGGAACGCATATCTGTGCCGCAGCAGCGCGCCGGTAGGTTTATGAGATAATCACCCTGTGAAATCGGATGGGACGAGCCGGTTCGAAAGAGAACTAGTAACTGTTTATAATGCGTAAACTAGGCTGTATGTAGAACTGCATCCCGCAGTTGCGGCCGACAGGGTTCACCTAAAAATACTAGGTGGTGCCTAGGGGGGATGGAAAGGTCCGGGGCTGTGAAACTGAACGGGACTTGGAAGGCGCATCCATTGAGAGGGATCGAGTAACACTATTGGGAGTGCAATGGAGGGTCAAAGGTCAGAGATACTCGTCAATACTATCCGCGGAAAGTCAAAGACACGTGTAGAGATGGGGGATATCGCACGTGTTGTGTTGACCGACCAAAGATAAGGATATGACTTGGACGGTATTAGCACGTACGTGAATGACGTAGCTTGCGGCACGGGAGGGTGGAATGCTACAGCATGGCTGATCTGTCGAGGGTTAGATGAGCCCAATCAAGGAAGCTGGAAAGAAGGGTGGGAAGCTGCGGATATTCGCATGCTCATCAACAGATTGATTATCTGATTCATAGGACCAATTCAAGAATGGAAGGAACTGGTTGCCTGCCAGTAGTTCTTAAGAAGGAAGACCGAGTGAGAGGATAGAATAAGGAGGTGGGGGGTGATGTCGCCTCGGAACAGATCGGTGTGCACGAGGAAAGGGGGAGGAGAGGGCTACTCAAGATACATAATGAAGCACGGGAAGAAGGCGTGGAGGTCGGGAATGGGTGGGGGCAGGTGACGTAGACGCGCAGGGTGGCGGGCCGCTTGGATGATCTGCGTCCCAAAATGGGAGGTGTAAAGATTGACGACGCGACAGTTTGGAGGGCTACAACGGCCACGACGACGCGACAGACACAGATGAAAGGGTATTTAAGCTAGGCAAGAAAGCGGTTTGGTTCGCGGAGGGTGCGTGGTGGCAGTGGTGGTGGTAGTTGTGTGCCTTGAGATGTTTCCGGTGGAACGAGGCTGTGTTTTCCAGTGGAATGTTCTGCGGCTCACCGACAACGAAGCGTGTGCAGCAAACGTTCGGAATGGCCTGTTGAACCTCTGAACCTGCCAGCTGGTTGGTTTGAATGATTCAGATCTCGCCGTCTATTACTACGTACTTATATTCCTTTTCTTCCCTGGCCACGACTTCCCCTCCCCTGTCCCCGACATGTCTCCCTCCTCCTCCAACATTCCTGCGATCGTCACCACCGATCTTTCCTCCAAACTCTCTCTCGCCCCCGACAACCCTCCCGCCGCGGTCAGTCCCCCAGACCTCCTCTCCCCGTATCCCACACTTCAGCTTTCCGCCGCCCGCCGCTCCTCTGTCGACCTCCCTCGCTCCCCTTCTCCCTCCCTTACTGTTGTGTCTTCCAATGACGCAGCCTCCCTCACCCACCCACCTTCACCCACCCTTTCAACTCAATCTTCTGTACATTTTGCAACTTCCCTCGCCTTGAGAGACAATAAGCCGGACGAACGTTCCGGAGTTTCGTCCCTCCAGCTCCTCAGTCCCTCTGCTATCGACAGGACCGCGCATCGCAGGAAAAGCAGCACAGCCACGTTTGCTAGCTCTTATGATGGTCACAGCTCCATCGACGAAACCGAGGCAGATCACGGCTCAGACGCATTTGATCTACCTCCCATCCGTCGCCCCAAATCGGATGCTACTAGTCTAACTCTCGCTTCTCATACGCACCCGGACCCCGATTCATCGAAACTCCATGCTGGCTTTTCGGACGACATCACTCCTCCTCCCTCAAAGCATATTCATCGTGATACTCATTCTGATTCACAACCTCCCAATCCTGGCGCCGAGCAGGAACCTCCACCTCACCTTGGTTCATTTGCTTTTGACCCGTGTCGACTCGCGAGTCTCTTGGATCCAAAAGACTTCGATGCCCTCCAAGCTCTTGGCGGTATCACTAGCGTCCTCGACGGCCTCGGCACTCACCCTACCCGTGGCTTACTTCTTGACGGACCTGACTATGGCGGTGATCGCCCCTCTCATACTAGCCTGGGTGCAGGGCAAGGCGCCTCCCAAAGACACGACCGTCATATTCGCGAGCCCCACGCAATTGCTCTAGCTGACTCCCAACCCCTCTCGTCTTCGACTGCGGCCGGTAATGGTGTGCGTACAACACCCGACCCTCACACTGCCTCCTTGAAAGACCGCAAGGCTGTATACGGTGAAAATATCCTGCCACAGCGCCCAACAACATCTCTCCTCGGCCTGATGTGGCTGGCACTCAAAGACAAGGTTTTAGTATGTCAATGTTTCGCTTTTGGATGTCTGTTCCTTCATACTCGATTTTAGGTCTTATTATCCATATCTGCTGTAGTATCATTGGCGCTGGGCCTGTTCCAGGATTTCGGTACGACGCTTCCTGCTGGTCAACCACCTGTCGACTGGGTCGAGGGTGTCGCGATCATCATTGCAATTCTTATCGTGGTAGGTCATCTCCTTGTTTCGTCTGCCTCCCTCGTCACCGCAATCTCAGGTTATCGTTGGCTCTCTCAATGACTGGCAGAAGGAACGCCAGTTCGAGGCGCTCAATCAAAAGAAGGATGAGCGCACCGTCAAGGTCATTCGTGATGGTAGGGAGCATCTCATTGACATCAAAGTACGTCGCCCACACGCTTAGTGACCTTTTTTAATGTGTACGCATCTCTTAGGAGGTTGTGGTTGGCGACATTGCATTCCTGGAACCGGGTGAGGTGGTCCCCTGCGATGGAATCTTCCTTTCCGGGCATAACGTCAAGTGCGACGAGTCAGCGGCCACCGGCGAGGCGGATGCCATCAAGAAGGTTCCGTATTCAACCTGCCTGGCACTGAAGAACGCACGAAACAGCGTACGCCCTGGAGACGACGGCGCTATCGGAGGGCAGCTAAAGCATGCATTATCGAGTTCATCACACACCGACTGTTTCATCATCAGCGGTAGTAAGGTTCTGGAAGGTGTCGGACAATACGTCGTTGTCGCAGTCGGAACGAAAAGCTTTAACGGGCGAATCATGATGGGTGAGAGTAATCTGATTCTCCTTTCCCTAGGTATCTCACGTCATATCAGCCTTGCGTACCGATGCGGAGAATACACCCTTGCAAGTGAAGTTGAACGTCCTTGCAGAGCTGATTGCAAAGGCTGGGAGCATAGCAGGCCTCATTCTGTTTGGTGCTCTTATGATACGCTTCTTCGTCCAATTGGGTACGAATAATCCTCCGAGGTCAGTCTTTCTTCAAATATTGTCTTCCAATTTCTGACGTTGAATGGATCAAGAACCGCAAATCAGAAAGGCATGGCTTTTGTGCAGATTCTCATCATCTCCGTCACTCTGGTGGTTGTTGCTGTCCCAGAAGGCGAGTCAAGCACACCGCTACTGGTCATCCCCAGCTGACACTTGCCAAAGGTCTTCCTCTTGCTGTCACGATTGCCCTCGCATTCGCTACCAAACGCATGACAAAGGAGAATTTACTTGTTCGTGTCCTCGGTTCGTGTGAAACTATGGCAAACGCTTCTGTCATCTGTACAGACAAGACTGGCACTCTCACACAAAACGTCATGACTGTCGTTGCAGGGTCTATTGGTATCCACGCGAAGTTTGCACGACAGCTTCAACATCATCAGTCCAGGACGAACGTAGTCGATGAGCATCGCTCTCGCAAGAGTACCGACTCTGGAGTTTCTGGACACAACCGGGATTTTTCTGTCGATCAGAACCAAATCAATACTGTTCTTTCACCCCAGCTTCGCAAACTCTTCAACGCAGCTATTGCAGTCAACACGACTGCCTTCGAGGATGTGGATCCTGTGACTGACCAAATGGTCTTTGTTGGTAGCAAGACGGAGGTAGCGCTCCTGAATTTCGCCAAGGAGCTCAACTGGTCCAGTCACAAAGAAATTCGCGACGCGGCCGACGTTGTTCAAATGCTTCCTTTCTCGAGTGACCGCAAAGCCATGGGCGTCGTAGTGAAGCTGGAGAACGGCAATTATCGACTATACTTGAAGGGGGCTAGTGAGATCCTTACGAAATTGTGCATCCGCCACGTTGTTGTTTCATCAAACGCGAATCAAGCTAGCGACGAGGATGCCCCTGTAGAGACCGCGGAAATCGACGCGTACGCTGAAGTCAACGTCTCCCGTACGATCATCTTTTACGCCAATCAATCGCTTCGAACCATCGCCATTTGTTACCGTGACTTCACCATCTGGCCTCCCCCAGGGTTGCACCGGAATGTAGATGAAGATGTATGTCTGTCAATCTCATCCACCTCGTCGTCTAATCATTATTTAGATACCTTACGAAGACCTCGCTCACGAACTCACTCTCATCGGCATTGTGGGTATAGAAGATCCCCTACGCGAGGGTGTTCGGCAAGCCGTTGCAGATTGCCAGAAAGCTGGTGTCGCTGTCAAAATGTGCACCGGTGATAATATCCTTACTGCTCGTTCTATTGCTTCCCAATGTGGAATCTTTACAGCAGGCGGTATTATTATGGAAGGACCAGTCTTTCGGAAGCTGAACGATGCAGAGATGCTCGACGTCATACCTAGACTCCAGGTCCTTGCCCGTTCCTCCCCCGAAGACAAGAAGATTCTTGTTGAAAAGTTGCGTTCCCTGGGGGAGATCGTCGCCGTCACGGGTGATGGTACAAACGATGGACCTGCGCTCAAAACTGCGCATGTCGGTTTTTCGATGGGCATCGCTGGTACTGAGGTGGCGAAAGATGCTTCCGACGTCATCCTTATGGACGACAACTTCTCCTCAATCGTCAAAGCTATTATGTGGGGCCGTTGCGTAAATGACGCCGTGCGGAAATTCCTTCAGTTCCAGCTCTCCACCAATGTGACTGCTGTCGTTGTTACGTCTGTTACGGCCATCGCGTCGACGTCAGAAACCTCCGCCTTATCGGCCGTCCAGCTGCTTTGGATCAACATCATAATGGACACGTTCGCCGCTCTCGCGCTTGCTACCGATCCTGCGTCTCCTGTCCTTCTCGATAGAAAGCCAGACAAACTCACTGCACCTCTGTTCACCGTCGACATGTACAAGCAAATATTTTTGCAATCGGCTTATCAAATCATCATCACGCTCGTCTTCCACTTTTATGGTCTGCAGATTCTTGGCCTTGAGAATACCACGACGAATGACACGGTTGTGCAAACCGTAGTGTTCAACATCTTCGTGTTTGCACAAATATCCAATTCGTTCAATTCCAGGCGACTGGATCGCAAGCTCAACATCTTTGAAGGCCTGCGGAACAACCTTTATTTCGTTGTCATCACACTCATCGGTAATTTTTTCACACTCTACGTCCTTGCAAATTTCAAATTTGATCGTATCCTGTAGAGATCGTCGTCCAAATTCTCGTCGTGTTTATTGGCGGTGCCGCCTTCCAGGTGACAAGCATCGGGGGTCTCGAGTGGGGTATTTCGCTTGCGCTTGGCGCAGTGTCTATTCCTTTGGGTGCTCTCATCCGCCTTTTACCAAACAAACCATTCGAACGCTTTTTTGTCCTTTTGAGGCTCCTGCCGAGCTCCGAAGCGCTTCCTACCATCAGACCTGATGCAGAATGGAACGAAGCTATCGAACTTGTCCGCGACAATCTGGCGACCTTTGTGAACGTTCGTGGTGGTCGTCTGCGTTCATCGTCATTTGTCTGGAAGAGTCGTTCGGCACGTGTGCATGATGAGCGTAGAGTTCCTCTGTTCGTCGTCTCCCTCCTTGATCTCGTCCGCACACTAACATTCCTCGATTAAGATCTTCACTTATGACCATGGTCCCAACTCTAATTGCATCTTCGATTGGAGCGGGTTGGGCACCACATACTCATGGCACACTCTCGGACCCGGCACGGTACGACCCATCGGGATCATCAGCGGCGCTCTGGGAGGGCAAGTTTCAAATTCACCCGGACACGAGAGCGGACGACCCGATTTTCCAGAAATGGGGTGGTCATGGTCGCCTACGGCACTCGCCTCCGCCGGTTTGACCCGCTGCGCGGTGCATGGACACTTTTTCACGCATTTGGTATGCAAGTCATGATGCTATCATGAATAAGGCCACGTCACTTCTACGACCTATATATTAACGAGTCATGATAATCGCAGTCACCGGGGACCGGTCCCTATGCAACTTTTTTTTCCGGCTACACAAGGTACACTAGATCCCATCCTCCGACATGCAGTTTGTATTTTTTGCCACCGCCCGACAAATCGTGCGCGCTCTCCTCGTTGGTCATTTCAGGTCATTCATCGCATATAGTTTATCCATTATCATAACCTTCTCGCGCCATGGTAACTTATTTCCACACCCAATTAGACACTCGAGCTCTAGGGGCTACGTGTTACATGGTTCTTTGAACAATGGGATTTTTTGTCGACAGGTCATGTCCTACATCATGGCCGCCTGGGTTATACAGTGACCCAACCATTTGATGTGTGACACGAGCAAGTACGATTTGAACAATCTGAAGAACGGTCTAGACCCAAAGGGGCCAACCACGAGGCTTCGGTAATTAAGTAAGTGCTTCCGATACGGCGCTCTCGAACAAACACGCAGGTACCAAAAATGATGTGTGGCCATCGATTGACCGTCGCGAGGACATAGCATCTTTTCTGTGCTTTAATCTAGCTTGGAGGGGACCAGCAGGTAGAGATGAAAAGAATAGAAAAAAATCGTGATGGAAGGACTGCTCGTGTGCGCGCGAGTTGCCAGGGAGGGAGGATAAGGATCAATAACACACCGGATGGATACACAAATTAATGAAAGCGGCCCGTTGTGCGGCCATACCCATGCATTTGCGGCGTTGATTCCGAAAGCCTCAGGGGTGGGGCGATGCCCAACTTCCAATTGGGGATGGATGCCAGATGTACCTCGACAGAAAGGCCGGTTGTAGTAAACATCGATAATACTATAGTCTATGATCAATTGACATGTAGGAAATATAGTCGAGACGGGTTGGCAAGACCAAGGTCTTAGGATTCGTAGAGGGGGTCCACGGAACAAGGCATCAAAGGCAAGGGAGGGGCGAGAGGAAAGTCGCATCGACGTGCATCGGCCAAGGGTGATACAATATAAAGGAAAACTAAAAGGTAGGCAACCACTGAAGCGCTGGACGTCAAGGCAAACACGAGAGAGAAAAAGACATTGTGCTCACATCCTCAAATCCTCGTAAATAAAACTATAAATCTTTTACTGCTGGAGGAGCAACCCAGTGTCTCAAGAGGCGGTCGTCTGCTTCATGGCCCCATAGGTAATACGATGCTCGTTGTTGTAGTACGAAAAGCTGAGAGGGAAATATGCGGCATACGCCTCTAAACAGGAGAAAGGCAAGGAGTGATAGTACTGAGACTGGGGTGATTTGAATGAGACGGAGTGAATGGAGTGAAAAGGGGTGGTGCGCACAGAAGATGAGTTTCTCCCAAGGTTCCAAGGCGTTGATGGCAAACGTTGTTTCAATGACCAGTTTGCGCCTCCAGAGGTAGTTTCGTATGCGGCTGGAGTCACGGATCATAGTGGGGACGATGAGTTGGTGGTTGTGCAAGTCGGAAGAGTCAGTGAGAATCGTTTTTATCAAGCGGCGTGAGAGGTAAGAATCATGATCATATGTGCCAAGTTGTTCAAGTTGTCATGTCGTGCTCACGTGACCTCTCTCAAATTCGAACAAAGGCACGTCAAGCCAGTAAGGTATTGAATACAGCAGAGGGAATAGGTATGGGTGATATATGTAGAGTCATGGTCAGAATCAGCAGAAATGCTTCAGTGTATGCATGCTGTCTACTATTTATCGATGCATCATTGGCGAACCTGCGGAGCCAAGTAAAACTCACAGTAGCATCATAGCTCCTTCAGTGTCGTCGGGTCAACGAGATGCCGCAGCAACCGGTCATCACCATCTTGACCCCACAAGTAGTAGGTCGCACGTTGGCGCATGATGGAAACATGTTGCGGCAGATATTGGTACAGCCCAGAGACAAGAAGAAGTGTGAAGAACGCGAAAATAACCACTGCAAAGTTTCCATGAGAAATCTTGTACGGGGGCGATTCACACAGGAAGGATTGTCTGGTGCTTAATATAGGGATACTTACTGGACAGGATCTTCTCCCAAGGCTCTAGCATAGAGAATGCAAGGGTTGCCTCAAACTTCAACCGTTGGCGCCATAGGTAGTTCCTCAACATTTCATGAATAGTGCGAGGTTCGTAACGAGGCTAAACAGGGACGACGGGAATGGTTGGCACAGTGAAGGGGAGTTTCTCGAATTCGCTGTCGGGGGCCACCGCGTGCGCCTGCACGAAATTGGTTGGGTGAGGAGAAGAGCGCTGCGGTTTCAGACTCGCCAAGAACAAACTCTGCCGAGCCTTTTTGTCCCTGGCTGATTTCTCGGCACGTGACATTTTCGCGGGCAGATTCGTGACTGGGACTCTAATCGACTCCTAAGACTTCCTTGGAATGACAGTTCCACCCGCCAGGTGGCACCGAAATGACCCTTAAGGTTATACTTGTATTTCTCAGATGAGTGACGCGACCCGGTTCTATCCCATGCAGCGGATTGGGCAGTCCAACTAAACCTGTAGGGGTCCTAAGACTTATCGGACTTTCAATTGGACTTGCCTATAACCAACTTGGGCCTACAGGTTTAGCCGGACCGCCGGATTGCGGATTGAAATATTGGCGAATCACGATGGCTACATTGCGAGTCCAACCTTTGACTTCGCTTCTGCATAGGCACTAGTATCATCTTTTCACCACTGGTTTCCTCCTTTGCTTCATTACCCCACATGCGATCTCCAATTATCATGCTTACCTCGCTATGGAGCCTGGAGGGTTGCCGTACAACGTCTTTGGTTGGCTTTTTGCCTTGTCCTATAAACCTTTTACAAGGGAGACGTTATCGACAGAATAATATGACCAGGATGGAAACAAGGAAAGTTTCCTCGGCCACGGGAGCATCAACGAGCGGAGAGGCGACCGCCCAAAAGTGGGCTGGCATGTTTCCCTTCCAGACAGCTGAATAGATATGTCCCTCCGGAGACGCGCTAGGTACGAGCTAGTACGCGTGTGTCCTCCTCGGTTCAATTTACCAATAGATTGCCGTCCTAAGCGTCTCATCGCTCTCTTTGACGCGCTCGCCGTGGCCAATCAGAATTTGATCTCCGTCGTACTTTCACGTTTCGAGCGTATTCACCCAGCGTTTGTCATTAACGAGTCCCTGGCCACCCCCCACATGCCAGCCGAGAAAGCACATCGCGAAATCTGTCATATTCACCGCGACAAAGACTTTAGCCTCCATGTGATGATGTCCCCACAGGACTGCAAAACGGGTAAGGAGGATTACATATTCCCATTTTTTCCTGTGCGCTAACCTCTTGTGTTCACAGTGATCGAGCAAGCCTGGGGCGAAAGGCATCCTCTTTCTGGGTCGCATTTCTTGCCTGAGGAGCACATGCTGCTGTATGCACCGCGTGACGACGAAGAACTTGCAATGGTAGCGCGATGCATGCATGCTGCAATTGGCCATATGGCAAACACTCATGCGGCGGAACGATGTGACATTTGAATAGGTTGGTTGTACCGTACGGTCTATTAACCGTCTGCGGCTATCTATAGCTAGAGGGACACGAATCTACATCAGTACTGGGATTTTGAGATCAGAATCACACTACGAGGACGGTAGGAATCAAAGTACTGTATAGTCAAAATCATTCCATCACATCCCTGCTCATGTTGACTGACTGTTACTAGAGTGGAAGTGGCCAGTCGAATGCTCAATGAACTTCCCGTTCGCTAGTCATGTAGGCGATACTTGCTAGAAGGATTTGTTCGACGATACCAAGTTCCTCGCCGTCCCCAGGCGCATAGACAAGGAGATACTCTTTCGGAAGAATCTTTGTTCCGCTCAGGTGTCGCTCGCCCCAGCCACGTTCGATGACTGGAGGCAATCAAGTATTCCGATGGAAAGCCAAATAAGATGGGATGGGATACCAAGTTTGCAATCCTGAGGAGACAGCACGAGATGCGATGAATAGTCGATTGAGAATGCAAGTGTGCAATCTCAAGATCTCACGCAGGGCGCGGTCGGCAACCTTGTGGGGGGAAAGGACCAAATCTGCGATGACTATGCTATTATGAACACGTTCGCGAGGAGAAATTGTGACATATACAATGTCAACGTTTGTCGCACCGTGTGGAATCGCAGCCAGTTTCTAATTGTGCAAGAGATTAAACGTCAACAACCTATCCGTGCCCTTTTAGAGAACCAAACACTTCCTTGACCTCCTGGGGTGGGAAACGGTTATCTGGCGTTGTGGTAGAGAATGCCAACCAAGGATGGATCGTTCCCCTCTCCTCTCGGGCATGCTATCCGGGGGGTCACTTAGCCACGTGCTCCTGTCATGTGGTAGACGTGGACTCCTTGCCAAATGGCATTGCCATCATCACGATGCAGTACCCCAGCAGGTCTGAAGGAGGACCCCCTTTCCCAAGCGCTAGGAACGCAAGGTAGTTTCCCCTAACCCATCGGATGATCGAATGAAGATGGCAGCTACGGCGATGACGATCACGACTGCGTGTGGCGGCTGCACGCGATTGAAGGAGGGTGGAAAGACGTTGGCTGCGGTGGCAAGGGCAGCGAGAGGCATCATAGGACAATAGTCAACTCCCAGTATCTCTCTAGGAGTTCGGCGTACTAGATTTCCATTCTGGTCAATTCACTTGTGCCATGAGGCAAAGGCGATCAGCTGCATCTTTCCCAATAACCACCACCATGGACGTGGATACCGACCTGCAAAATTCCGTACAAAATCCCCCACAGCAACAGGCTCAGACCGATCCCCCTCCCAACGATCCCTCACCAGCTACTAGTACGGTCCTGGAGAATACTAGCACTCCGCACCCTCCGTCTGCCAGTGATACCAACGATATTGACACTAGGGCTGCAAAGAAACTACACCGTCAGGCACTCACTACCTTAGGGTTCGAGTATCTCCATCTTGATCTTTCATCGCCGATTAACGCTCGTTCCTTTCCACAGCAAGACATTTGGGCACATACCTGGTGTCCCAATTTTCACCGAATGGGATAAGCGGTAAGAACTATCGCCATATTCACCTCAATCACTCGACATCATGACGCAACAACAGCGTAGATTGCTCAAATGCTGCGATTCACCGGTCGACTATGGCTGGTATATGTGGAAACAAGAAAGACGGTGTTTACTCTGTCGCCCTGTCCAGCTTATACGAGGACGATGAAGATGGGGGCGATGTCATGTATGAATATTTTGTCGAGACGCTAATTTGTGCCTTACTATCAACAGTCTTTATACTGGTGCAGGTGGTAGGCAGCAATGGACCGACACCATCCCCCCAAAACGCGTATGTCGCGGTAACACTTGACACGGATTTACCGCGGGGTTGACATTATGCGCATTCTTTTAGATCCGTTTGGGTCCACAGATAAGGGATCAATCCTGGGATAAGACTGAGAACAAAGCATTGATAGTGAGGAGGGTGATCCGTTATTCTATCCTTTCATTCATTGCTCCTTTCTAGATGTCATACCATACGGGAAAACCTGTACGAGTCATTCGTTCGTGGAAGTGTCCCTCGCAATATGCACCCCTTCAGGGGTACCGTTATGATGGACTGTACAAAGTTATGGCTGTGAGTTTGCATATCTTGTCGAGTTTCCGTTGCTAATCACTTCAACCTCAGTATTGGACAGCTAAAGGGTGCAGCGGATTGAAAATTTGTCGTTGTCGATTAGAGGTACCGTGTCATTGATCTTTATACATCACTAGCTGACGATTTCTTCATTTTTTCCAGCGCCTACCTGATCAGCCCCCCATTCCATTGCGGCCGATCGCCATTTCTGCCTCAAGGAGGCGGCCCAGAGAACGCCTCGTCTCCCGAAACCAAACCAATACATCTCCTGCGGAATTGGTAGGAGACACTGAAAGGGAATTGCCAAGCTCCCCACAGCACCGGGCAATATCCGAGACTTTCTCTATGGGTGAAGCGAATCTCGATGTGAAAATTCCACAGTCGGTTCTACAGTCCCTGTCCCATCAGCGCCAGGATTTGCCTGAGCCCGGTGCCCTGCCGACGTACAGATGGCACCCAAAGAAGAACAGGCTAGTGGAGCTCCCCGCTTCCGATACAATCCAAGAAGACATCGACATGGCGGAGGGAGACGAAGAAGAGCATCGGGGTGACGACGCGACGCTCGTTCAGTCTGAAGATGGCCATCTCAACGAGTGTATGGAGACAACATACTTTTCCGACGGTAACTAGGATGCCAGAATCTTGAATGGTCCGGGGACAGTATGCTTCGGTTTATGTACTTCTATGATACGTTGTTTGTACGTGCTGGCAGATGTTGTATGTATGTGAGACTAAATTACTGTTTTCGGAACACCCCGCTCAATCGCTGCCCACAACAGTTACTCCTGTACGGTGTGCAAGCGACAGATGGGTATCCTATTCTCCCTCCCTCTCGCTGGTCCATTAGGGACGATAGCCACCTCATGTCTTGGAGGTCTGGCCTTTTGTTTCACAAGCACCGCAGGTCAGTCTATTGTAATGTGAAGTGTGACCGCACTCATGCAGGTCTAATAGCCTCCATGTTCTGCAAGTCATGCAACTGCAACTCGTCCATTGCGACTAGGATTGGTTTTGCGGCAAGTCCTCGCAATGGTCATCGCGTGCTCAATTCCATAGCTTCAATTTAGATCATATTCATACTCAATTCGCTTTTGGCATGGCTCATGAAAACACCGTTCGCCATACGCAAAATCGAAGAGTGGAGCTACGACTACATCAAGATGGAGTGCGAGGAAGGCAAGTGTTACGGTGTACTCGCGGTGCGTCCTTTTTGTCCTTGCCTCTGGTCATCGCTTTCTTCATACTTCCTCTAGGTTCATCGACTTTGCTTTGCATTATTCCTTTTCCATTCCCTTCTGAGTCTATCCCTCATCGGTGTGACGGAATCCAGGGATAAACGCGCAGCAATACAGAATGGGTAATGCAATTTCTCTTGTTCAACACACATCCGCTCACCCTATCCAGCTGGTGGGGCCCCAAAGTGTTACTGTGGCTCCTGTTGGTGGTTGTCACTTTTTTCATCCCGAACGGCTTCTTCATTTTCTGGGGAGACTACGTCGCCCTCATTGGCGCGACAATCTTCATTCTTCTTGGTCTCGTCCTCTTGGTCGACTTTGCCCACTCTTGGTCGGAGACTTGTCTGGAAAACTGGGAGAAATACGAGTCGACCCTTTGGCAATGGATCCTCATCGGTTCTACTGCTGTGATGTATATCACGACCATCACCCTTACTGGCGTTCTCTACGGATACTTTGCCGGTTCCGAATGCACCCTCAATCGCTTCTTCATATCATTTAATCTGGCTCTCTGCATTATCAGCACGATCACGTCCATCCACCCAGCAGTGCAGGAATCTAACCCACGATCTGGTCTCGCTCAGTCTGGCATGGTGGCGGCCTATTGCACATACCTCGTTACCTCCGCTGTAACCAACCATGCTCACGAATCCTGCAACCCATTTACACGGTCAAGTACCACGGGGACGACGACGGTCGTCCTGGGTGCGGTCTTTACGTTCCTCGCGATCGCGTATTCCACCAGTCGAGCAGCCACACAGAGCCGAGCGCTGGTGGGCAGAGGGAAGAAAGGCGGTGCCGTTTCCCTACCCATCGACGACGGGACGCAGTCAGAGATGGGGATAGTAAGTACACAACCGGGGCGCACGGAATCTCCCAGATACCAAGCATTGCTGGCTGCAGTACAAGCAGGGTATATTATTTTCCCTTTGTACATAAGCCTTGTTTGATTGCAAACACTTTAGAGCCATCCCCGAGTCTGCGCTAAACGAGGAGGAAGAGGAAGAAGAAGATTACGGAGAGACCAAGGATGACGAACGCTCTGGTACCCGCTATAATGTGAAGCTCTTCGTTCTCGCATCGTTGCACTGCTAAGCACCTGCACAGTACGCTTGGTTCCATGTCATCTTTGCTCTTGGAGCGATGTATGTTGCGATGCTGCTCACAGACTGGTCAGCTGCCAATTTACCCGAGCCCACTGGTTCTGCTTTCTCATTCTTCCATCCACAGGAATGTAGTGTCAACCGAACAGGGTGGTGCTGCCTCAGAAGAGATCGTTTACATCGGACGTTCTGAGACAGCAATGTGGATGCGTGTTGTCAGCAGTTGGGTTTGCATGCTCCTTTACATGTGGAGCCTGCTTGCTCCAGTTTTCATGCCAGATCGGTGGGTGCAAGTTCCTCGCTGGTGGATAGCATTTTGATGCCAGTTGGTCAGTTTCGGAGAGATGTAATATCAGTCACTTCTTGAGAACTTTTGTCTATTATTTTCTATCTCGAAGATCACAGGACATCAGGCTGTTTGAATATATATATATCCTGATTTCAGAGCTTCATAGTGGGCTGGTCTAGATGCCCAACTTTTCTGGGATAGAAGAACATAAACGGTCGACTAAGCGCGCGCGCTCATGGTGTAGGCGACGGACCCGACTCCACCAAAGAATCGGAAGAGGGATGGAGCGGTTGTGGAAATCGGAATCCCGTCGAACCGCCTTAGTGTTCATCGTAATCTAATATATCCGAGGGGCATTGAAAAGGACGCGGGTGGTATGTCGTTTGCCTTCCCAGATGTCTTGACATCTCCCCAGGCCTTCGGACAAGTCACTGTCTATCTAGTAATACGGTAGGTTATTTGGGGAGCATTGTCGTCAGGATATTCTGAATTGCTTTACGAAAATATTGACGGTGCGGAATACGATGCTATAAAACAACTGGTTCTCTAGCCCGCACGGCGTCTTTGGGATCCTGCTAGTGGATTTGCCGTGTTTGCTTGCCTATGACCTGGTACAAACCTTCAGAGGGATACGTTCTCTGTTATCTGCTCAGATGTCGAAATCGACGTCAGGTCTTTGCATGGAAACGTCCAGGAGGACGATCGACCGTGCCCCCATTCCCCGTCACAAAAAAAGGCAGTTTCATACGGCGTGGATAGCGGGGCGTGAATGGGTGTGCCCTAGCGCCGTCACTCAGGAGGCCGATGCGAAGCAAAGTCAAAAACCGAAAGACATTGTCGTGTTTCAGCGTCAATCAGACGTGCCTCTGGCAAAGGTTCACAGCGTTCAAGGTACATAGTTGGTTGCTCGCACCTCGTTCTGATGGATGGCTATTCACGGACGCATCGTGTCCGGGTTCCCGCAACGAGTAACAAGAATGTATGAGACCTGACCGGCCTCAACTGCCAAACCTTACAGACAACGATGAAACCCTTGGTATTAAAACTACAGCTACTCGTACTTTACTTCCCAGTCTTTCTCAATTGTACTGTGACCTGATCTAGTCTTTGAGTGTGAGACTCTTGTGTGATTCTGCGACTCTTTCGGGAGCTCAGCGCTCAGCGTCATATAATCATCGAATTTATAAGTCCTTTTGCTTTATCTTTTACTCGCCTCTCAGTAACTTGACCCTCAACACTGACGAACCTACGGACCGGACAGGTTTGGTCCACCTGGATGGAGCCTAGCTCGCCAGATCAAATTACTGATCTTTTTCAACCCTTATCACGAGTCGCCGCGCACTTCGAAGCGCGACTATCGGGGCGAAGTAGCCTTTGTACTGGCTTCAGACGGAGGGGAACAATGTAAGCGATTCAAAACGTTCAGCTTTGGTGCTCGACTCATCCTCCCGGAACGACGATAGATATTTGAAGGTTGTTTTACAACGACCTCTATGCTTTCAAGACGGCGTCCAGAATGACATTTCAGTGTAGAACATATCGCTTCCACCCTTGAACTTTTCGCGGATACGGGGGTTGAACTCTTGAACAAACGACCTGGCGTCGAAATGAAAATTCGTAATTATGGCACAATCTGTCTTGCCTTTGTCCACCATTCGACGGACCCAGAGTGAAGATGTAACTCGCGAGGTGTTAAGTTGACTAGAGAGTAAACGGCTACCCCGTTTTTCACAAGAGTCGAGTCATACTCATGCCGGCGAACGTAAAATACCATTTTGAATCTTGAACGTACACCATGTTCTCGATCGCTAAGATTGATTCGACTGAGAAAGAAAGGTGAGTCGCCGAACCGTGAGCGCTCACCGTTGATCGTGATTTGAAGACTTCGGCCACATAAATCGAGGATCCTGCTTCAGTGCTGGTCGTATCCACATGCCTAGCTAACCAGATAGTGCAGTCCGTAAGAAAGGTGAATGAAGGGCCGAGAGCTGGTTTCCTAGTGGTCGACGAGAAGTCGGACAATGGGTTGTGAGGAGCAGAAGCGGACGTGTTGTTAACAACCTCCGAGGAATTAGACAAGGCTATATGAAATGTATAGGCGCTCACAAGAAATGCCAAATAATACGACCGAGCCATAGTACGAAGATGCTGCATGAAGGTGGTCATGGTTGCGTGTCCATGGGATGATACAGCACTGAGAGATGGTGCCAGGAGGGAAGTGACCGAGTCAATAATAACTAGGCGAACTCTAGGACCGGACGATGCGTTGGCCTGACACCCTTAAATTATCTGCACCAAGGGTCCATCGAGTGTATACTTACAGTCAGTGAAGATTCGAGGTCTTCGAGAAGAACATGTGCAGTCTCGATGTTGAGCACGAGCGAGACTTGTAGTCGTTCTAGCACTGTGGAGTCGTCCTCCATGTCCTCAGTTTGACTGAACAAATGAAAGCAGGAACTGTCACCTCTCCATCTAATTGTTGTGCTACCTGGCTGGTCCGCTCGGCGGAAAAGTCTCCCGTAGTATCCATCCACAGAACAGATGCATCCCTGTACGCCGCTAGCAACCGCAGAGCGGTTTGCAGCACGAGCGACTGAAAACTTCTGAGAATTGTATACGATAATTAACTCGCGTCATCCATACCGTCTTTCCAGACCCTCTATCTCCAGAGATTTCAAAGACACGGCCATTTCCAAAACCGCTGACCAGCGCGTCGAGTTCGCCTACACCGCAGGTAATGTTCGCATCATACTCGTGTCGTCTTTGGAGTTCCTCTGTATACAACTCGTCCCCTCGAATACCACGAGCAGACGCGCTCTCTGCAACCAATTCAATGTACGTTTTGAGATCCGCAAGGCTAACCACGCCGGGTGGCAATCTCTGGATAATATCGATTGGAGTCCCAGAGAATAGAAGGTCAGCGTCTGTTTTGATTCCGTAGGTTTCGAGGACGGCGACAAGATCACTTGGGATTGTGGGGATCAATGACTGGAGTCGCATCTGGGTTCCTCTGATATGTTTGGTGGTGAATGTCTGAGGTTCGTCGGCTCCCACTCTACTGGGATCTGGGCAGTGAAACAACTAGATGAGACGAGCGTTTCCACCTGTGTGTTCCTCGAACAAGGCGTCCGAGTCGTGCCAGTGGGCCAGGGGCAACTGCGAAGTTGCGAACTCTCTGAGAGACTTGACTCAATAGCGATCTGGACAGTGCATGTTTGAACCACCTCAATGATTTCTCGATTTACTTGCAACTCCACGGACCACAAATTTGGTTCTCCGACTCGACGACTCCGAGTTGACGAGGCCAGCTTCAGCTGGCAACTGGAGTACTTACATGAAAACAGCTTTAATGCTGTTCAAAAACCGAACACGCTGGCAGTACACCTCTACCGCTAGCTTAGAGCAACTTCTCATCATACCATTCATGCTCGAGTTCAATGGTCCTTGGTCGTCTCGGCAAGCTGCCAACCGTGACCTTCTCCCTGGAACAGGCGATATTTCACTCTATCCGCACCGTCGTGCTACGATCTTCTCAGCCTGCTCTGGTGGCACAACCTCGTCGTTTGCCCCTTGAAGCACCTGAACCAGAAAAACTCAACGTGTCGGACGTTGGAGGAAAAGAAAAGGCGCGCACCAAGAGTGGCGTCACGATCTTGTTTGCATGATTCACACCGCTACGCGCTGCATAGGGCCACGTCTGGGATTCCCTCTGGAGTCCCGCCCAGCAACTTGTCCATGTACCTCAGTTCGAACTTGTGAGTGAACCGCGCAAGCGATATGAGATCAGGGATCCCATAGGACGACGTGGCTGCCCCGAAAAACGTAGGTTCTGGCGCGATAGAGAGCGAAGCCAACATCGTGGAACCGCCCGCAATTCGCCTCGAATGGCAACGCGTTCACCATCGATGGGGGAATACGGATCAGCTGGGAGCCACCTGGGGGCATCTTGGCAATCTTGAACTTCCACAACGCCCCAATTACCCGCAAGGTGGGATCTGAAACCGGATAAGAAAGGCAGTCAAACGGAGAAAGGCAATTCTTCCATTCATTCATACACGCGATATGCCATGAAAGGAAGTGGTCCACCTAGACCAAAGCGGGGCAAGCTCACGCGTGCACATGGAGCCTGGAGCACCCCCAAGACCTTGGGGTGGGAGCGGCGCAATGATCGAAGCGTAAGGCCGGAATAAGCATGACAGGGATGAGGGCATGCGGTCTGAAGGTGGAAGCGAGGATGAGTGATCACCGCGATACCCTTGGGTCCACTCTGATGCCACTGATATACCATTTTGCGCGATAAAGCTACTTTTCTCGTAGTGCTAGTTTCTCAACATCTTACACTTTAGTACCATACTAATCCTACATTGAGAATTTGTGATGATCATTACGTGACTTCCGAATTCGGTGGATGACTGTAACAGTGCACCATCTCGCAGGCATGACTGGCGATGTCTGAACCACCTCAAACAGACGTCTCCCGCCCGTCTGCTCTTCCGACAGCGACACTTCATCAACGTAGCGCAGTCAACGCGCTCGTTGACCAAAACTCGGACGAGTATCTTGACAACATCGAAGAGGAGTGGAACAAAAAGCTGGATGCCGAGGTGGAGGTACTTGTGGATGGCATGGTCGACATCGTTAGCCTTGCTTCCGTGCGTTCATTCACTGCGTCGGCACATGGCATTGATCTTGATGGCCTACTAGATCGGAGACAAGGACAAATTCCGCGTTGCCCAGGAATCCTTTCAAGCAGAATCGCGTGCCGAGTCGATGGTAAGCCTTCCTCTTGTACTGCGACTGCGCGTTCCGTCGTTAATTGTCATCGGTCACAGGTGAAGGCGGCAAACTCGCTGCTCTCGATCACGCATTCTCTCAAGTTACTGTTACTTCTTTCGGACGAAGCACAGATTGCACACCGTCGGGATGTAGAACTGAAGCATGTGCAACAGGAGAAAATCGATGCGCAGCAGAAGGTTGCAGCGCTATTAGACGAACTGTTCAAACGGTCATGCGCTAGCTCGTCTATCTGATATGTGGAATGCACAGAAGAAACGGCGGAGTGTTCGTTGGAGGAGTGTTCGGAGTAGGCTTTCCCGGCTGTTGATCGTAGACGCGACGCGGTGCCCAGTGCTTAATGGCGTCCTGTCGTTGCTGGATTCTCAAAACGGCTTGCTGCTTTTAGCTATCCTTCGTGGATAACCCCACGCACATCGATGATACGCCGCGACGTCGGCATGTGGGCTTGAATTCTTCCTCGATCCCCAACCACATCGTCGATGACCTGTTTAGCTAATGGCCCATCTGATCCTGCGGTACTAATCATGATCTCGGTTCTGGAGTATGTAACATTCGTACGTTTCCGGAAGAATACACGGTGATCATCGGGTACGTCCGCCTCCTAACACGTTCGTTCCTGTTAGATGAACTTGCGATCAGCGCAATCCGAGTAGGGATAAAACCGACGTAAGTTACTAATATAAACACGGAGATGAGTGGAGTCACAAGGTCCTGTCATGGTTCTGGCCTCCCTGAACCAGACCTAAAACTTCGAGATCAGAAGACAGTCGTTCTGATCGTACGAACTCATGGTTCGCACTCAAGTCTGTTAAGCCGGTCAAATCACCATGTGATTATCAGACGCCGAGACGATATTTAACCTGATGGATACGGGTATCAGCCCCCATTCCAATCTATCTGCACTACCAGTCATACAACGATGTCGCAAACTGCACCCTATGGGAAATGGGAATCGCCCATAACCCCAGAGTCCATCGTGCAAAGCGTGAGTCTACATTCCTCGTAAGAACAGATCAGATGACGCGATCCCTCCAGAGCATCCCCATTGCTGATCTCTTCGTCGACCCCACGAACAACTGTATATACCACACGGAAGTCCGTTCAGAAGATAACGGTCGCTATGTGGTCGTAGATACCCTTGCAGGACAGGACATCACGCCATCGCCGTACAGTGCCCGTACTGGCGTTCAGGAGTACGGTGGAGCTGCAGCGATCGCCTATGGAGGCGTATTGTACTTCTCCAACTACGCCGACAACCGCGTATACTCGATCAATGTGACGACGAAGTTGACACCCGACCCAGTCACACCAGGTAATCCAGGTTGATCCCCCGAGACCTCATCAGCTGATCGTTGTTGGTATATAGAAAACCCAAGCTACAGATACGCCAACTTTGTCGTTCACCCCGTGCGCCAAGATCTTCTTGTATCGATCCTCGAAGATCACACGGTGGACACCCCCCAAACAGTTGTCACATCACTCTATGTCATAAACACGACGCGGAAAGCAGTTTTCCCCCTCGTCGCCGGTGCCGATTTCTATGCTGCTCCAGTGTTCAATCCATCGGGTACCAAGATCGCGTGGCAAGAGTGGTACCACCCAGACATGCCTTGGGAGGGCTCGTTGATCAACATCGCCGACGTGTTGGTCCAGGAGGACACGATTGTCGTCTTGAACAAGATATTCGTTGCCGGCGAGCGCCCCACAAAGTCCGTCAGTTACCCTGCTTGGGCATCCGACACCACATTGGTGTTCACCTCGGACGAATTGAACGGCTTCCAGAATCCATTCACCTACTCTACCCTGACGGGTTCTGCTCAACTCGCCATTCCCGAGTCTATCGATGAGGACTTTGGTGCACCTGCATGGAACCTTGGAGATTACCCCTATGCGGTTCTCGACGATCCCAGAGGTGGCGATGGCAAGTTCGCCGCATTCACTGCTTTTCGTGATGGCCGGACTGTCTTGTATATCGCCAGTCTCTCTGACGACAAGTACATCGTGCCGATCCAAGATTTCCCCTTCTCCCTCGCCAACCGTGTCAATCAAAGTGGGGCCACGTCGATCATCTTCAGCGCAAGTAAAAGCGATGCTCCAGGCGGTCTTTTCTTGTGCACATTTTCTGGGGCGTCGTTTGCGCCATCATACCAACTTCTCAAGTCAAGCTCCCCAGACGCGGTGTCAGGTAACGATGCGTATATCTCTCCTCCTCAGCCGATCACACTGGAAAGAGATGGGAAACCTCTCTACGTGGTGTACTATGCCCCGATGAATCCCGACTACTCGGGATCGAGTATTTCTGGCGAAAAGCCTCCTTGTATTGTCAACGTTCATGGAGGCCCTACCAGCATGGAACCGCAAGTCCTCAGCTGGGGAAAGATGTACTACACGAGCCGCGGCTATAATCTGGGTTTCCTTCATGTTGCTCGTTATCTGGATAGCCATTTTTGTCAAATTGATCTCCTACCTCAAACTTTATGTCGACGACTCATATGGATTCGAAGACAAAAGAAACTTCAAATTTTACCCCTGCTACAACAAGTCCTTCCCCACCAAGCAGACTGAGCTACTTCTACTTTGGGATGAGATTGGTTTACCTCACAATGAACCCAAACAAGTTTTCGGTTCCACTCTCGAGATTATTGGCTTCGTTGTTGACCCAAATGACATGACTGTTCTCTTCCCCCCCGAAAAACAATCTGAACTTCTTCAACACATACGTGCTTTCGCCATGGCAGGTAAACGCTGGCCCTTATGCGAATTCCTCAGAATCACTGGATGGTGCAACTGGGCCTTCAATGTCTTTTACCTCCTTTCCCCCGGCCTTTCTGTGTTATATGAGAAGGTGTCTGGAAAGTCGAACATGTTTGCTGGAGTCTCTGTCAACAAAACCATCGAATGTGAGCTGACATGGCTAGCAAACCATCTTGAGCATCTACCTGGAATCTGTTTGCTTTCCACTAACTCCTGGGAGCTGTCAGAGGATGATGTCATCATCACTCATGTTGATGCAGCCATGTCCACCGTGTTACGACTACCACCCGGTAGGCGTACAAGTAGACACGAAGTGTAAGGCCTCCTTGAGCCTAACTCTTGTTGGTCCTAACGGCGTAGGATTCCTTCAGGCTGACGTGAGCCTGGAGACTGACGACAAGGGATACTAGCGAGAGTATCCCAAGGGCGACGACGACCGAGAGTCCTAGGAGTCTAAGGTTGGATGACCTTGACAAGGGGGACGACGAAGGGTAACGAGGTCGACGTCGAGTAGAACGGATTCTCCTAACAGGGGAGGAGAATCGGGAGACGAGCCAACAGCGATGAGCCGTTGGGAGGGGAAGAGCTAAGGGTAGCTCGACTTGAAGGCCTCTGTGAGAACAGAGGTATCGGCGGAGTCCTTCACCGAAGGAGGAAAGAGGGGAGGGCGAGGTAGAGATCAAGCAAGGGAATGTTGCAGGGAACAGATGATGAATACCACAAGAGTAACCGTAAGGTGTACACTTTAGGTGTCAGATCAAGGTTAGAGAGAGAGAGGTGTTCGAGAAGAG
>JBBPQP010000194.1:0-39741 GCA_038092555.1 Boletus subgraveolens | reverse complement strand
AGCGAACTGACCAACCCAAACTCCGTGTCGTCTGTTTTCATTTATTCTCGCGCCAACTTTGCACGTCCGCCGATCGCCCAGCTTCCTGGACACAAAAAGGCCTCCGTCGCAGTACGCTTCTCTCCTATCCTGTACGAACTGCGTCATGGTGTAGTCGGTGCCGGAGCTGAAGAGACGAAAACGGCCGTCCTAGATAAAAACAAAGAGGGGAAGCTAGCTGTTGATCTCACCAGCGGAACCGGTGGGTTGGCGCATGAACAACCTGCCCTTTCCCCGTCTCCACGAACAGAGAAGGCGCCTGCTTCCCAGCTCCCGGTCGCTGGCTCCGAAACATCAACGTTATGCTCACCTTCCCCGCTTCCGCCAAAGCAGTCCAATCTCAACGTATCTACGCCTTCAAAGACTTCTACACCGGTTGTCCCCTCACCCCCCACTGGGTCGGTGTTTGCACTTCCCTACCGAATGCTATATGCAGTGTTGACGATGGACACCGTCACCATTTATGACACGCAACAAGCGGGTCCAGTCTGTCTATTGACGAAATTGCATTACGATGAGTTTACAGACATGTCATGGTCCGTAACTTTCTGTCCATTGAATTCTCTGGGCGTTGGTTCACTCATGACCATGACTATATAGGTCTCCAGATGGGCAAACACTAGTGCTCTCCTCACGAGATGGCTATTGTACGCTCATCGTCTTTGACGAGATACTCCCAGTACACCATACCCAGCAATCAACGCTCCAGCTGCAGTCGATAGCTCAGCACAACTTCGTGCCGCTCACGTATGCGGCATCCTCGATGCCCACTCATGCTGCGCCGCTGACGCCGGCTAGTACAACTGTGGGACTGCCCATCATTGCACCGCCAGTTGTTCCAACAAAACGGGCGCAGCTCCAAGGAAATGAACCATCCCCACAGCAAATGCTAACTCCCAAGTCGGCCACCGAGGATGCCGTGCCCCCCATTGGGAGCAGCAGCGCTAGTGCAGATGACCCTGGTGCGGTCGAAGAAGCGAAAGATCAGCCGCCAAAGAAAAAACGGAGGGTTGCGTTGACGCGAGTCAGTGATATTGGGGTGTGAATATTTGAATCGTGATAGTGGTCAAGTTTTATTTGTGTCTCATGCGTCAAACGAGTTGCCCGCACTATATTTTACACACCGTTTTAGTTTCCTTTTTTTTCTTGGTCTCGCATTGTCCAATTATCCTTGGTGATTTCTTCTTCTGAAGGACCGTGTTGATGTATGCACTCATGAACTTGGAAGTGTTGAACCGTACACGTATTCTGAGACTGATGCGATGCGATGTTGTCAATTCTGTCATACAATGCGCGTCCGAACGAGCATGATCCAATCTGGCGGCCCCTCTCCTCCCCATCTACACACCCAAGAGTCAGATGGCGAGATGTGTGCCGTGTATAACCCTTCCGCACAAACGCTTATCCGGTTTTGTTCTTGCTCCTCTTGCCGACCTGAGCTTGGTAACCGCTCTTGATGGCGTTGACGGATCGTCGTGAGCCACATGATTCGCAGGACATAAAGAATATACGGTTCTCCTTCGTAAGGAGGGTGTCTGGCGATTTGCATGTTTTGCAGGTGACATATTCGACTGCAGTATACCGTCACATGTCAGTCAACGAACTATTCCTTGGGTGCATATCGCGAGACGCCAGACTGACCAATATATCTCCTCAACACGTTCTCTACCTGTTTTGGTTGGAAGCGGCCCTTGATGACCAATCTCCCTGAACCATCGACACTTCCCGTCGTACCCATCTCAGCAAAGAGGAATTGAATGACGTGTTCTGGAGATCTGTGCATACGCTTGCAGATATCTGCGACGTTTGCAAAGATGGAACGGCGGACACCCTCTCGGAGGATTTGGGGTGGGGCGATGGTGTACCGCTTCCCTGCGGAGGTGAGGAGGGAAGGATTAGAGGCGTGGAGGGAGGCATAGAAACGTGTGAGGAGCTACATGTCGATATGGTCCGTGAGGATTGTCAGACGTGAGTTGAAGTGGGGGTAGCCTACCTCTTGATACGTATAATCACGATCACTCGTAAGCCAGGGCTCACTACCAGAGTCGAGGCCAGTGGGTACTTCTGATCTCGCGAACGGATCGTCACCGAGCTCCGCTTCGTCAAACTCGTTGAGGTGTTCTCCATCGTCGATCTCAACATCGTCTGCACCCTCTGCAGCATCTTTCGATTTCGATTCCTCGAGTTCCTTTTCAAACTCTTCCATCGCCTTTTTCTTGGATGATTTTTTCTTCTTCTTCATATCGGAGAAGTCGAGGTCTTCGGAGGCGATTGCGGCGGAGGGACCGCCTGCTGGTGTAGATGTGCCAGAGGCATCTTCGCCCTGATTTTCCAGGAGGTGTGAGATCAGACACGTACGAATGACGAGCTATGCGTGACATACGAGATCCATAGGGATGTCCTTCTTCTTCTTTTTCTTCTTGAGACCGTCGGGGAACATGGACTTAAACTCGTCGTCCTGCTTCTGATCGTCCCCATCCGCATCGCCGCCATCGGCGGTCAGGTTGCGCTTCATCTGTTCATGGACGGTGGTAGGCCCGAGGTCGACTGCATCGCCGTTGGTGGTCGTGCTCTCGATCGTGGTCGGTGCTGGCGTAGTAGGGTCTGCTTCTGGCCCAAGTGGGTCCTCAGTGAATGCGACAGTCTTTTTCTTGCGCTTTTTCAGCGAGGGGTCAAACAGAGGTTCTTCTGATGCCATGTTGATGTCGTGGCTGTCGTCGTCGTCGTCGATGAGGACGCTTCCCTGATATCGAGTCACTTGCCATCAAGGTGGGTCCACGCCGAGTATTTGAGTCGGCGCATGAATTTCGGCAGGGATTTTGGAACTCCGCTCGCTGGTGGCCGATGTTCCCCGAGTGTTACCGTTTGCACTAACACTTCTTTCCAAAGGGACATGTTTGCCAGGCAGTCTGTCGCTCGTCTCGCCACACAGCAGGCTCACCGTCACGGTGGCGCCCCCCAAAATGCCCGCAACATGGCCACCCTTCGCGAAATCGAGCTGCGGCTCAAGTCGGTCAGAAACATCGAGAAAATCACCAAAGTACGTCGGTTTCTCGTGCCTGAGGGGCTGGACGGTGTTAAGTTGCTTGTCTGGTGTAGTCGATGAAGATGATTGCGTCCACCAAACTCGCAAAGGCGCAGCGCGCCATGACCGCAGGCAAAGAGTACGGTATCGCCAACTCCGGTGTGTCCCGTTCACCGCGCCCGGCAACCCCATCTGCTAACCCGACCCTCGTCACTCAGAAATCTTTGATCACACCCCCTCAGAGACGCCTTCGAAGCGCAAACTCTTCATCGTCGTTTCCTCCGACAAGGGTCTCTGCGGCGGCATTCACTCTTCCGTCTCAAAATTCACGCGCCGTGTGCTCGCGGACACCGAGAAACCCGTCGATGCCGACTCACCCATCATGGTTATTGGTGACAAGTCCAAGGGTCAGATTGCTCGTATACTTGGCAAGAATCTTGCTCTCACTTTCAACCAAATTGGACGCGATATTCCTACCTTTGCCGACGCTGCCGGCGTTGCTGACCTGATCGTCAAGAGCGGTGCCGAGTACGATTCTATCGCTATCGTGTACAACAGATTTGTTTCGGCTATCTCGTATGAGGCTGGTATCGTCGAGGTTGCCAACGAGAACACGTTCAAGGAGTCCCGTATGCTTTCCGCCTGTTCTACCGTGTACTCTGTATATCGTGCTTACATACACTCTTTGCAGCCGGTTTCCGCGCATATGAGATGGAGGACGATGTCACCAAGGACCTTGCAGAGTTTTCACTAGCAAACGCCATCTATGCTGCCCTTGTCGAAGCACACGCGTGTGAACAGAGTGCACGGTACGTACAATCCAACCCCATTGTGATTCGACTCGACGTTTCATTTTCACCAACAGTC
Source organism: Boletus subgraveolens (assembly GCA_038092555.1). NCBI lineage: Eukaryota > Fungi > Basidiomycota > Agaricomycetes > Boletales > Boletaceae > Boletus > Boletus subgraveolens. Next base: position 35,810 of record JBBPQP010000194.1, on the reverse strand, counting down.
GTAACGCCATGGACAACGCATCGAAGAATGCAAAGGACATGATTGATACTCTCACGATGCAGTACAACCGTGGTCGCCAAGCCGCCATCACTAATGAGTTGGTCGACATTATCACTGGTGCGTTACAGCCCTCGGTCCTTTTTGCGATGATGGACTTGGACTAATGCGGCTTGATCCCAAATAGGTGCAAGTGCTCTGTGAGATTGTTACCTTATTCGGCATTCATACGATGGTTACCCTCTGTTGTTGGCCTCCGTAGTAGATGAAATCTATCCATTCCTTTCGTTCTACCTTTTTCCGCGGGAGGAATTTTGAGACGAACTTGGGCATGATCACAGTAAGAACGATCAGTTGATTTGGTCTAGTGGGTATAGTGCACTCCACACTCTTCACTCCTCGTATCTTGGAGATAGATTCGCCTACTGAAGTTGCGTGTTAAGCAAAAGGTGCATATAAAAGCCATGCGTCATGTAAAGACATGTAGGGTACATGTGGTTTTGTGTCATCTCCCAAACACCGCGAGGTAAAGGATACGATCAGAACTGAGCAAGGGACAAGACCATCAGACGTTGAATCAGTGGTGGTGGCAGAGTTACTTACACGGAGTGGCTGGAAGAACCACTTGTTCTTGCCACTCTGGTACCGCTCCTCGAACAGCTTCTTGATGTTCTTGCGAGCGTTATCCCGTTGCGTCGGCTCTTTGAAAGTTTCTGCTGTGGCCACTCCCTTGAGACTCTCTAATTCCAAAGCGTAACGGGTAGGGAAGAGATGGGAGTAGTTGACAGACTTCAGGGCGCACGGTTTTTGATCACGATATGGCGAAGCGAGATGCGAAAGTAAACTGACCTTGATGAAAGGCTTCACTCTGCTTCTCCGTTGCACCTTCTTGGTGCCCATGCGGCGGGTGACTTTTCGCGGGTAACGCTCGATGCCGGCAACGATCGCGTGGGGGTAGGGACGCTCCTTGGTTCCTTCATCGAGCTGCTTGATGACGACGACCTTCTTGCCTGCCTGACGGCCCTGCAAGACGATGGCAACCTAACGTGAGGAACACACCACACGGGTCAGTTCACCCCCGAGACCATCCTGAATTGACAAGAAAACGTTACTTTTCCTGGCTTGTAGACTAAAGCGCTGATCAGTTCAAGTCGCGATCTGGGGAGAACAAGGACGTACTTTTGGGCATCTTGGCGTCGGTGGGCGGGCGGTGTACTTGTGACTTGCTCGTCGTTTGGGATTTGCTCTGTGCCCTTCCCAAGCCACCCGGCAATCTCCGTGGGTACTGCACAGTTGTACAAATAAGGTTTGCCGCTTGTGCCGTGTGGCGGTGCGGTTTCGTTCGGTCCATTAAATTGGGTACTACTATATCATGTCACCAGCCACTGTTTGAATTAGGGAATTGGTTTGACATGTGACTGTACATGTTCCCTCGATCTCGACGTGTCATCGACGCAAGATCTCTCTGATAGCACCTGTTACCGGGTTCCATGACGGCCCCCTCGGCGCCCCGCGGCCTTTGCCACACATTCTACCAAGGGTAAGTAATGCCCACTAAACGATACATCCAGCTGCACTCACCCCGTACAAGACAAAGTACACGACACGTAGCGATCATGTACAGAGAAATGGGCCAAAATATCTACTCCAACTTTTTTATTTAAAAAAAGTGAAACCTGTAATTGCACTTGACCTCAAGGCCTCGTATTTCCTCGATGGCAGACAAGCAAAATCTGAAGACTGTATTTTGGTAATTTATTTCGTGGTTTGAGCACCAAGTAGCGAACGTTGCCAGCAATCATGCGTACTCAGCGGACTTCCAGCCTGATTATCATCGTATCAGTTCTCAGGCGAACAGCGCCGAAATACCTCCAGGAACCCAGATCAGTCAACGATCGGATCGGGTCGGGGTGCTCGCGAGCTACTTCCGACGTCAGTATCTGCTAGATCGCCCCCTCGTCGAAACCTCGAGCAATGTAGTTTCAAGTAGTGTCAGATGTTACACCAGCGCTGTCCTAGCACTACTCCGGCTATCTCGTGTGCGTTGTTCACGATAACGCAGCCATCATTAACAGGCTGTTACGTTGTCAACAAGCCAGATTAATACAAATATGGATATAATGCGGGTACATCACTCGTCTAAGTGTTCACGTTCAGACCATGAGGTCAATCCGCCTCATGGCAACACATGCACAATCAATGAGTTTCCACAACATCCATTCTTTCAGATCAAAATGTTGTCTAAAGTTCTCATGGTCGTCACCATCTGCTTACCTATAGCCGCCACTGATTTTATCCATGTCATAACACCGCCTACGCCAAGTGTTTCCACACAACCCTTCCGTATTGCCTCATAATACCATGACAAGCAAAACAAAGTGACGCAGTGAGTCGAGGTCACACGGTTCTCCACTGCAAATGGAAAATTAAATTTCCGAGTTCAACATGTCGGGTACTACTGCAGGGATTCAGTCCTTTGAACAGGTCAAGCGAGCTGCTGGTTTACGGCGGATAGCAATATGTTCGCAAAACAATAAAGCAGATTGGGGGAACGAAATGAAAAATGGGGTATGATTAACAAAATTTTGTAGCGAACTGCGAGATCAAAAATAAGGAGTGGACGGCGCAAACACATAACAGTCGGCATTCTAGAGGTTGATGTTGACTAGAGGGTTGAATTAGTAACTGACATGCGACGAAGGAGGGCCACTCACTAGGACTGCAGCCAATGTTGATAAGACCACTGTAGCTGTTGCCGGTGCAGCAAACGGGTTGTTGTTTGCTGAAAAAAAATGTTAACTGAATGCCAACCTGCTACGATCATGAAAACAACTTACCAACTCGAGGCGGCCCCAGCACCGATACCAGTAATAGGGGAACAATTCATACCAAGCTGAGTGCCGCTCGCGACACCAGTGATACCGAGTTTGCTCATCAAAGCATCACCGGTACCACCACTGCCAGCTTGGTCAACGGAGTTGCAGCAATTGAGAGAACCAGTGTTGCATTGACTAGGAGAGCCCGAGGGCTTGCCATGACGGGCCACTGCATGGGGTGAACATCAAGCTACGACAGACGCGTTCACGAGACTCACTCAGGGCAGGGGAGGCACGCTTGACGGGCGGGTTTGGGCTCAACCCACGGGCTAAGCGGGCGGCGTTGGTCTCAGCTGAGACGACGGTGGCGGCAGCAACGAGCGCGAGGACGGCGGTGAGCTTCATTGTGATCTAAAAGGCCGTCAAGAGAGAGAAAAAGGGAAAAAAAAGGGAGATGAAAAGAGCGGTGCATTGTTGGTGGAAGGGGCTAAGATTTATATACCAGGCGGCAAGAATGAAGCGAGAAGGGTCGTGCCGGGATTCGGCATTCCCTAAATTGGGGTTGGTGCAAACACGCTCAAATACCCGATCGATCAACTTCTCGAGTTCGGGAATGACGTGCAGCGTTCCCCTTCCCCTTACTCCCAGCGCCCGCGCCCGTCTAGCCATGAATGAATCATGGAATGCAGTATATGACACTAGTACTGTTACAGAGACCAGCGCAGCTGCCCTTCGCAGAGTGGATCAATAACCCTCCAAATTCCATCTGTCAAATCGAGATTATGTCGTAAGCGAGGTTGTTACTGAGTCGGCGCGGCTTTTATAAATACTTATGCCATTGGCCTGGAATGAGTCATCATGGCATCAACCACCGTCGGGAATCCATCGTCGCGACCGTATCTGAGGAACATCCTTGCGTTGTCGTCTCCAAGTACTCCGCCATCACGATGCTGGCCACGCATCCTCCGCTTTGGAGACTTGCTCTCCGTCTGTGGTCCAATTCATCCCCTGTATGTGACACCATCTTGGCAGCGCCTAGACCCATTCTACAAGCGCCGTCGGACGCGGCGTGATCAGGCTCGAGAAGATGTTTTTGAAATTCATATTTTCACCACTGGGGGCGAATACGCCGGCGAGTCACACTTCGACACGGATCACCGGTACCACCAGCTTCCCAGACATGTTGCAAGGTTCGCTGCATTGCCGCTGACTGTGCCAACTATTCTTTTCGTACGGTTTCCCATGGTTGGTTGTACACGCCGCGCCTTGTCCATGTGCGCTTGTACCTCTTTTCTGCAATGCCAATGCACGGTGTCGTTGTACCTGGCCGCCAACAGACACAGGTATCTCCAATCATCAATGACTCGAGAAAAACTGTTCCGTACCGCATGATGATTATCTTGGATCATGCAAACCAGCCATGTCTCACTGGCCCGATAAGTGCCACCAATGTCCCCAGCATCTACTAATACTCCTGGGCTGTGGAGGGACCACTGTGTGTGACCACATGTCACGACCGCACACTCATTTCCAACGGCACTGTTGATGGGCCTTTCAATCTACATCATATGTTGCTATTTCCGGGACATTTGATCCGTTGTCCCCGAATATATGCGACACGTTCCATACAGCCTTTTTCCCTCGCCATTGAATCTTTGAAACGTTAACCAGTAAAATTCACAACCTAAATAATGCCGTGCGGCCGCCGCTCCAATCGCGGTCACGTCTCGTCTTCGCGAACGGGTTCAACCGATTATGAGACTTCGTAAGTATGCTCGGCTTTCGTGGAAGCTGCGTATTTACGGCGCGTTCGGTGTCATATCGTGCTCCACATTGTATGTGGCATTTTGGGGTACCTTTGGACGGGAGAACTCTCACCGATAAGCAGTTCGGCTCGGGCTGGCCCAACTGCAAGGATAACAATGTGTAATGTAATTGCTTGACGACTCTATGTAGTACTATGGCAGGCGTTGGAGGACGGCTAGCAAAAAAGGAAATCAAGGGTCCCCGCAATTTTCAAAGTCTTTTTCGCGCACCTCGAACGCTCGGCTAATGGCTCTCAACTTCTCGATTCGGAGGAAACGAGGGGCCCAAACAGCCGGAGTGGCGTCGTGGTGGGGTGACAAGGCCGCCAACGGTACAAGGCACAGCCGATGTTGACAGCTCAATCAATATTACCATAATGTATCTGGCTTTGCCGAGAGTGTAGCAATCCTTAATGTGTTTACCCCTTATTCCACAGTGGAGGAAGGGGGAAATGATGTGTTACAGGATTTTCGTATGCATTATGAGCACATCGACTGCGATGATACGTTCGCAACATAGATGAGTCAGGCAACGATAACGCAACCCTTGCGAAACCGAGAATACCTGCCGGGTTGCCATATTTGAATATGTACCTCTCCCACAGGCAGGGGTTGGTGAGCAGGGTTGCTAATGATTCCATCGCCAGTGGGGTGTGGAGCGTGTGGTTCACGAGCCAAGCGTCCAACACGGAACGTCACTTACCGGACTATCGGTGATGCGAACGCACCACGAAACTGGGTCGTAGACCCCAAAGGCAAGTTCTCAAAGAATTCTCTTATCTCCACGGATCCATCAGGTTTCATTGTTTCCACTCTTGCGGAGGTGGTACAGGAGGCCATTTAAATGAATCAAACTAACCATAATCATGTGTGTGGCTGCAACGCCAAGTCTAGCTTCGACCACGTGAATAGGATCAGAAATTTCTGTATATGATATACTGCACAACTACCTTCCTAGCTCGTGTCTGGCCGACTCTCTGACGGAAGGGATGGGTCCGTGAAGCTATGATTGCACTTCACACACACGAAGAACAGAATCATGCGCGTCTCCTTTCGTTTTGATTGGTCCTGGTAAAACACCGCGCTAAAATGAACGAGTGAATAACGTAGGTGTCAAAGTGGAGAATCAGATTACGCACTCTTCGTGGCCACAACGCGGACATGAGATGTTAGAATGGGCCTATCAAGACGAGCGGGGATAAGCCGACGCGTATGACTACCGGAAGGTAACACACCAGAGTTGGATCCAAACCCAGATCAGTCGTCACTCCCACTTGCTCCCTGTCGTACAGATAGGTTCAGCCCGCGTACAAAGGCGTGAAAGACCACCGGCACCACGGATGCACTCCACTGCTTCGCGGGGTCCGGGATCGAGACTTACTTGGTGACTTTCAACAAATCATTCCTGTACACACATTTGTTTTCGCCGATTTCAAAGTGTTCGCATATCCTGCATGCGTAAACCATAATGCGCCGTTGTGGATCGGCTTTTGGGTAGAGGAGATTATTGCATTCCGAACAAAAGTGGAGGGAGGCCTGAAATTTGCATGTTCGAATTACACGGATATTGGCACGGCCAGATGAGTTGATTAAAGCAAACTTCTCGTCAGCCATCTCATCTGCAAACCAGAGCTGGACGAACAGACCATGTTGACCAGTGACAAGTTGCCTTTCAAACTCCGCCACAAGATACTGCAAGGTGGCTTCACGAGGTTCCACACGACCGCAACGCACACACGACTACATTCAAGCTGGACTAGCGTGCGAGATGGCCAAAACCCGGTCGTTCCAGTGGGTGTATGCTGGTCTTTGGCTAATTCGCATCTGGTTCGCGCTTTGTGGAATGGGGTACATACATCCTGACGAACACATGCAAAACGGAGAAGTCACAGCCGGTACTCTCCTTTTTGGTTCAAATACTACCCTATTGACAGGAGCGAGGAAGGCAATATCCTCGGTTTATATGCTTTGACCACCTGGGAATGGCGCCCAGATTTGCCAGTCAGGTCCATTCTCCCGACCTTCGTGACCACGGGGTTGCCCTTACTCGTCTTGAAGCGACTTTTCGGATGTGAGGAAATTCCTTAATATCATTGAACGGGCCTGACACCAAGTCAAGCCGAACGGCTGCACCCCTCGCTTGTCTTTCGCATCCAGCGTTTGGCATTTCTGTGCTTGTCCAGTGTCCTTGGTAATTCTTTTGTCTTGTTTGGGATGATTGCTCAAGTAGCGTAGATTACAGCGTCTTGGGTCTCGTCTCATCGCCCGCTTCTCGCCGCTTGTGCTTACTCTTGTTTGCATCGTCCTATGTGACATGCACCTTCCAAGTTCGACCGTTCTCAAACTCGCTCGAATCAGTATTGGTTTCTCTCTGTCTCGTACTCCTTCGGCGGATAGTGGAGGAACGTCCCCGTCTCAAGGTGGGCGGAAAGAACGCGGATGACCGGCGTTCCAATCCCACCTACGCTCTCAAGTGCGATCTTCACCTCCTTGCAGTCCTCGCTGTCATCGGTATCTTCACTCGTCCAACTTTCATTGCGTTTGCCATCCCAATTGCCTACCAATTACTTCGGTTCTCCTACCATGTGGCAGGCTCCCCACTTCGAGCGGCGGGCTTGTTGCTACCGCCGTTTTGCACAGCTTCGCTGGTAGCCTCCGTATTCATCACCGCTGATACACATTATTTCCGTGGTGACTTTTCCAAGCTAGTCATTACGCCCTACAATTTTGTCAAATATAATCTTTCGACCGAAAACCTCGCTGATCATGGCCTGCACCCCAATTGGTTACATATCGGTGTTAATCTACCGATGTTGCTCGGGCCGCTATTCGTATGGTTTACATGGTGCAGTGTGTACGAGTATGTGAAGCCCCCCAGACGCCGCATTCAAAAAGTCCATTTTGAGACAGATTTACTTGGACAAAGTATGTCTTCTTGCTCTTAGTTACCCTTCTAGCCAACTGTTACAGCTCTGATCCAGATCATTATACTGTCACTGTTGGTTTTATCCATTCAACCCCACCAGGAACCTAGGTTCCTAATGCCGCTGATTCTCCCTATCATTGTACTGGCAGCCACAGTAAAATTACCCCGCCCAGGGAAACTTTTCTGGGTGAGTCATTCGTCTGCGCAGGTTCAGTGGTCGTGATGGACCATGATATACCAGACAACTTGGATTACGTTCAACATGGCGCTCGCGCTGGTGTTCGGCATTTTACACCAAGGAGGGGTCGTTCCGTCCCTTCTTTCCCTTCATTCTACATTGAGAAATGCCACCGCTAGTTCGAGCACCCATGTCATCTATTGGAAGACTTATATGCCTCCCCGGCATTTACTTGGGGTATCTCAGCGGGGTATGTGACTCTTCTACATGGTGTCAGGATGCTCAGTTTCAGTAGATGTCATATCCGGGAAAATATCGATCGTGGACCTTGCGGGTGCTCCACGGAACGAGCTAATGGCCGCTCTCGCCGCTACATCTTTCAATTGGACGTACCTCGTGACCCCAGTGCCGATGTACTTGACGTTACCGCAGGACATCTCGTCATGCATGGCCCTGAAAAAGCGCATTTTCCCCCACCTTGACATGGATCATATCCCCGAAAGTATCCAAGCTGGGTGGTATGATGGGCTGAGCCTTGGAATTTATGTTGTTGATTTGGGTTGTGTTGGCAACACAGGAACCCGTGTAACGTAGCCTGCCTACCATGCTTGGCGAAAACTCAATGTCTGCGCATTGACCTATACCAATATATACAGATAGGCCGCTGGGGGGTCTTTGATTGATCATTTATATGACACTGCCTCAAGTTACAACTGGGACGCAGGACGATTATGCTCTGCGCGATCGCCTCACTCTTTATACGATCCACTTTAGCTGTCGAGGACGACGTTGGAAGTCCGAGTTCTCCCGGTCTGTTCATAGATGAGTATTGAGGTTGCTGACCTGGTTAGAACAGGAATAATAGGATTTATGTCACTCATCCTGACTTGCATTTCTCTGCGCGCGGGCTACTCGTAACGATGTCACAAAGGTGATCGACGCTGATGGGTCCGACAATATCAATTTAGGAGGATGGCTTGCTCTGTTTGTCAGTTTGGCAAGTGGAGTTTACTGTAAATGGTGATGAAGGAAACTACAGGGAGACAAGGGAACGCAATGGATGATCACTAGCACTAGTGCTGGTGTGATAACAGCTCCTCGAATTCACTGCGAGTCAGTGCGTTCCGCTCTCTTGATCACCCTCGCCGGGCCACGGTTACTTTCGCGGAGGCATCGTTGAGTCGGTCGCATCCCGCGACAGGTTGTGTACGCAATCACAGCATTGCATCTCTCTCAACTGTCTTGTCCACAACAAATGTCCATTGGTAATATTTTGTTTACTATTGCACAGTAAGACTAACGATGACATAGTTTTCGTGATGATTGGGGGTTCGAGTCGGACATACAAATACAGCTTCAAAGTACTGTACACGGGGCTTCAGGGGTTGTTCCAACTCAGCCGAGTCGCCAGTTAGATGCTCAAGAGGTGCGAGGACTACCACAGAGGGTCAAAAGTGTGGCAAGGATAGAGATGTAGCCTACACACCTCTACACCATAGGGACTGCAATGCGTGCGGTGGGGGAAGTGGATACCGCAGCCGATGTGCGTGCGATGGCAGACAGGTCAATGTCTACAAGTGGCGTGTAAGAGAGAACCCATTCCTGGAAAGAAATGGAGATAACCTTGGGTCTTGAGGGCGGTCTTCCTGAATTTTCTCGCGAGGCGCTTCTCCTCTTCGGTGAGGGAGTTGGACCTTCTCCCGGATGCGTGCTTCTCGACTGGGGCGAGGACGTGAGCAACGGACCAATCAAAGGCAGTGATGAACGTACGCGAATCCCTCCTGTCTTCTTCTGCGGCATGGTCTCGTTGTTCGTCCTCGAGTGCGGCGGCCTCAAGGGAGCCCTCGTCAGCGATGCTGCCCCAGTTATGGTGGCCACCGCCACCCTTGCGGAGGGACTTGTCGAGGCCGGACTTTGATTCGGAGCGGTCCCTTAGGAGGGCACGAGGGAAGGCGGCGCGCTCGGTGCGAGTCATGAGGTGTGAGGTGTCGAGGGAGATGGAGATCAAGTCAGACTGGGTTCGCTCGGCACTTTATATCCCTGGGGGGGGGGGATTCGAGATGATTCGAGGCCCCGTGATAGTTTCACTTGTTGTGAATGCGGGGAAGCGTGGGAACCACGTCCAGTGATCACCGTGTCGTGTGATCCATCGCGTCTCTACGAAACAACATGTCTAGCCCCCACCATGAGGTCGTCCGATCATTATTACGACCATCAGATAACGTCGAATGCGTTCTGGATGTCGAGATCAGAAGAACAGTTCTTCCGAACGTACCCCCAGATCGAACTCACTCAACAGTCACCCCTTTTCCACGGCATTTGATCGCCGTCGTCACTCATCGCAACTATCCGCAGGGCACGCAACTGGGCAGGTGTGTGTCGCAAATACTTGTATCACTCGACTCCCAAACGACTGGGCTCGTGTGGTTGGAGATGCACTTGTACTCATCACCGTTTCAAGTCTACTCGTCTTGAACGCACCCGCAACGAACGTTGAGGTAAGAATAGTTGATGCGCTACCGATCACAGAGCACTTGGTTTTGGCAGTCGCTCAGACTGGCCCACTTGACTCGCAAACGCCAGACAGCGATCCAAGCGTGCCCGCAGGGACATGGTCCGGTAAGTTCTAGCCTGCCCTCTCGCTCTGGTCCCCCCAATCTAACCTTTTGTCACGCGAGCTTGGCTTCTCACTATCAGACGTAATGCGCAAGACACTGGACCGCTTGCATTCATAGTCGGCACTCGTGATACTCAAAGGCTACAAAGCTTTATTGCCGAGTGCCGTCGTTTGAAGGAGATTGCGAGTACGCGTATGCTCTCGAACACGAACCACCTAGAGTCTAACGCTGCACATTTGCAAGCTGCAACACATCCAGTTAATACTGATTTCACCTGGCTTCAGGCGTATATTTCGGACCCGCCATCTCACCGTCTTGATCTTCGCTTTCGTAAACAACCCTTGCATACACGCTTATCTCCAGCCATTGCCGGCTTTCCCGAAGACGATGTTTCGGACATTTCAATTGTACGGCGTGACTGGATCGAACAAGCCGCATCCAAGGAGGCAACGAGCGGTAACGTAAAACACTTGAAGTGTGTCATTATCCTCGTGTGTTTTCTATTTCCCGTTCAACACTCTGTAGAATACGTTTGGGGACCTTCAACGTCAATGGCAAATCTCCGTCACAGGATCTGTACCCATGGCTGCGTAGTTCCGAGAGTCAAGCGAAGACTGGTTGGATATCCCCTTTGGAGCTTTCGCCGTTGGAGATCTCCTACAATCCACTTCACCAAGGTTCGTTTGTGCCGGCTCTCTCATGGCTCTCGCTCGAGTTGTAGATGCTTCTAGAATTTCGCGGAAACAAGTTGTTGACTGGCACAACTGGTGTACAAGCTTTCGGGGACCCAGATGTACTGGTTTTGGGATTCCAGGAGGTGGATCTATCGACTGAGGCACTCTTATACACGACAAGTACGTTGAAAGAAGACGAATGGCTAACAGCTATTTTCGCTGGTCTCGGGGAGAAGCGCGTACTGTACGAAAAGGTATGTACTCATCAACGCGACCGGATCAGAGTTGATTATCACTGGAATCTGTTAGCTTATTTCCAGGCAACTTGTCGGTATGCTACTCATAGTGATCGTAAAGAAAGCCCTTGTCCCCTGTTTCACTGATGTTCGGTCGTGCTACGCTGGTTCAGGTATCATGGGATTTATGGTACCCAGCCACAGTGCTTTCTCAACGATGTCCAACCAAAATACTCATGCAACAGTCTACAGGGAAACAAGGGTGCCACAGCCATAAGATTGGAATTCACTCCAAAAAGATCATCCGATCCTCAAATAACGTATCGCTCCACCGTTTTGACGTTCGTCAATGCGCATCTTGCGGCATCAGATGAGATGGTGGAGAGACGTAATTATGATTTTCAAGAACTAAGCGGACGCCTGGCGTTTCCTCCAAATGGATTGAATGAGAGTTATTCGCCAATTTCATTCGCGGGGGATACCTATGATGTATACCAGAGTGACGTGCTCTTCTGGATGGTGCGTCCATCTGTTGGCGCACGATATTGATAACTCAGCTCTTGTCAATTTTTAGGGAGGTGAGGTTTTCATCACACATCGGGGATGGCCCGGGCCTCATACGTTTGCCTTAGATCTCAATTACCGGGTGGACTTACCCGACGGTGACATAAGAAAACTATTGTTCTCGCACGTGTCAGGTATAGACGGCATACAGACTCTATTGTTGTATGACCAGCTTAGAGATGCTATACGGAGCAACAAGGCCTTTGCTGGTTTCACAGAACATCCCATTACCCATACCCCGTACGCGATCCCCTTGGCATCCATGTTGTAACATCAACGCTTAAGCGCTTAACTTTGTATCATGTAGCACATACCGCTTAGCTCTAGCTGTGTCAAAAGACCAACTGGGATATGACATTAAGTAGGTGTTGTCGAACCACTCATGCTGGCCTGCTCAACGTGTAGACCAGACGCAAACCTGCATGGACGGATCGCATTCTGTACATGGCACCCCCTGATGTGAGGGTGGCACAGTTAGCGTACACAAGCCACCCGGAAATTGCGATGAGCGATCATCAGCCCGTCTCTGCCGATTTTGATATTTCTGTACGTGTTCATGGAGTTCATCTCTTGAGTGCTTACCTAAGGAGGCCACTTCGTCTCGTGTTTGCAGCTGGCTCTCATCGGTCAGTCGCAGTACGAGAATGTAGTGTCGGCAATGGATCGTGAACTAGCCGGATTTGAAAGCTCTGAGCGCAGACCAAAGATCAAGATCCGCCCCATCTCGATAGAGCTAGGAACCGTCAAGTAAGTTTGAACTTGCTTTATATACCCTCATATACAAACATGAGCGCTTTACGCTGGAAAGGTACAAACAAGCCATTCTTCGCGAAGCGGTCATACAAAACGAGGGCGATGTAAGTCGCTTCTGATAAGGAATGAGTCTTGGAACGTGGTTGACCTCGGATCTCGAATGGCATAGATTCCATGTGTATTTCGCTTCGTGGGCACTGGAGGCGATTCTGAATCTGTTTGTGAGTCCCTTCTCGTTGGCAACCTCAAGATTCTACTGTGTCAATGATGCCATCATCATAGCACCTTCGTGGCTTCGTATCGAGCCTATGGCGGTGCGTCGTTGGATTTGGTTCATACACAGAGATGTGACTGATCCCCGTGTTATACAGGGACTACTGCGGCCTCGTGAAATTTTGACCATACTATTATCGGTTTACGTCGATAAGGACTCGGCGGCGGAGCTGAATCTCGGTTTACCGACGCTCGAGTGCACGCTCATCTTGCACACGGCGCTCGGAAAGGACTATTTCCTCCCCGTATCCGGACATTATCGTACGTCTTCTCATAATGTGTCTCCATCCAGCATTTCCTTCATTTCGGATCACGAATGAAAGAAGCGAGTGCTCACGAATGCCCTATACCCATGCAGAGTACACATGTTTCGCGAACACGCTCGAGCGACTCACACGATTGGCCGGGCCGATCAGTAGGCTCAAGTCGCCTGAGGAGGCGACGTCTGCCGGACAGGCCATCAATGCGCCAAGAGAGATCATGCGACTCATCAATTGGATGATGACGCACATTTCCGCCACCGTACGTACCACGCACACCGTCCTGAGGGTCTCCAAGTAATGATGTTTTGTGAGGGTGGTCAGGCCGTGCAGCTGTTCGAGTATCCGGCAGAGGAGCGTTTGTGTCACGTTATCAGAGAGGTGGGTCACCATCTCGCAAGTCGGCAGGCTCGCGTCAGCCGGAGATTTATTTGTTTATTTTTTTTGGTGATCGTTCAAGTGTCTCGACACGGGCGACGAGTTCCCTTCTGAGGGTCCTGATGGGGATCGTCGTGCCCTCGTTGCGGCATTCGCCAGTACGCTCGTCTCGTTGCTCGATTCGTTGATCGAACCTGTCGTCCCTGCGCGTCTCCACGCGCAGTGCCTGCAAGTGAATGACAAGGACGAGGCATTCGAGGTGCTCAACGCGTTCCCGCACGAGAGCATCAATGTAAGTCGTCAACTCGTTGCTGTCGTGTTCACGGACATTGGCGTACTAACGGCTTTTTGAAACCTGTTGGGGTGCTTCAAGGTATGGATATCACTGACGGCGTTTTTGCACTACGTTGCCCAGCAGGGTGGATCAAGGGATGACTCGGGCCCCAGAAGAGCGCATAGACTGGGTATGTTTCCCCCGTCGATCATTCTTGTTCGCATATGTTGACAGGGAGGCTAGCGAGCACCTTTGCTCCCGTCTTACTTCGCGACGATCCAACCGGTGTTTATCCGAGAGCATCGCCCGTCGGAAAGCGTGATTTTCTTCTCCACTTCATCAACTAAGCGAACGACTACACAAAGGCATGCCGAATCAGAAATCGAGAAAATGGGTGTTTCATTGGTTTCTGTTACTGCTGCTCTCTCCAGGGTTCGGTGCACATGTTTCTATTCCGATCTACGCAAACAGCTTCTTGTATGCCTTCTTCTCCTTCTCTCTCTGCCCCTTCTCGCGTTGCGTGATCTTGGCGAGCTCGGTTGAGATGGCTGCCTTGAGGTTGAGAGGGTCTTCTGTCGCGAGGAGTGTGTTGGCTTCCAACAAGTCGCCCCTGGCACCGTCGTCGTCTTTCAGGGCCGCCTTGGCGAGTGCCCGACGGTAGAGCGCTTTCGCTGCGGCGTGGTTCCCGGTAAATATGCATGCCTGGGTCACGCAGAAGAGTAGGACCCACCTTTGTGTTCTGTCTTGACCGCCAGGACGTACGCCCTTGTCGTCTGGTGTGCGGCGAGTGTGGGGTCAGGTGGCTGAGCGCGAAGCGCGGCAAGGGCAGAGTTGTTGAGTAAGACCGTCCGGAGCTCGTCGAAGTCGTCTTTCCGTTGGGGTGGGGCATCGTCTGGCAGGGATGGGTGTTGGTCCAGGTACCTCAACGACTCTTCACGGGTCATCGCATTAGCGGATCATGATCCAGACGGAGAGAAGCGAACTCGACGTACTGAGATACTTTTCCAATGCCGCAGACGGGTTCGGGTCGCCAGCTTTGGACCCGTCGTCGTTCTTTCCGGTGAGGAGCGCGTTCCCGATGGTCTTGATGGTATTGGCGGCTGTGTACGCGTACTCGTGGTCGTCTGCTGCGCGTGCATCGTCTTCGGGGTAGTCTTCGTAGCCATCGCCATCTGGGTTCGCGGACTCTTTCAGAGACGAATCGTCGGGGGATAGAACACCGCAGGCGGCGATGACGATAGACTGTGTGGGGACATCTCCCGACGTCGTTGGGTGATGCTCGATCCTGCGGACTTGGCGGGGCGGGGCCAGGTATAGGCATGAGGGCGATCGTCTAGGAGGAAGAGCAACGTACCGATCGATTTTCCCTTGATGACTTCGCCGAAAACGACATGCTTGCCATCCAGATGGTGCGTCTGTGCGACGGTGATGAAGAACTGGGAACCGTTGGTGTCTTTACCTGCGTTGGCCTAGGTAATGGTGTTGTGGTGAGCCCAACGCGTGATGGACTGGAGCCTTGGCGTACCATAGAGAGGAGGAATGGTTTGTCGTGGTTTACGGGGAACGCCTCGTCTGCAAACTTTTCCCCATAGATGGATTCTCCACCGGTACCTAGTACCGAAATAGTCAGCGCGAACGAGAAGGCGAGTACGAGCAGGGGGGGGATAAAAGAAAAAGATCGGATACCATTTCCAGCTGTGAAATCGCCTCCTTGACACATGAACCTAACAAGCGGACAAGACAAAACGGGGTCAAAAGCCTGATCCGCATCTCAATGGAATTGATTCGAGGGAGGAGGACGGGCGTTACCCTTTGATGACACGATGGAATTTGGAGCCGGCATAGGAGAGTGGTTTGCCAGAGTTACCGATGCCCTTTTCGCCGGTGCAGAGTGCACCTTGAGGGGAATGGATCAGAATAATGGTTGGGGGCGAGCCGTCAGTTGGCGAGGAGAAGACGTACGGAAGTTCTCTGCGGTCTTTGGGACTAGATCTGCATAGAGAGAGAATATGATACGACCGACTGGCTTTTCGTCGATGGCAATATCAAAGTAGGTGATCGGACGCTCTGCGGATTCGGACATGGCAAGGACGAGGAAGATGGGGAGGAGGAGAACAAGGATTAAGTATAAGCTAATACGGTCTTTACGTAAAGTTGTCTGGAAAATGCGAGAACTTGCTTCAAGTTCAATCTTTTGTACCGTACAAGGGTGTCGATGTCTCTCCGAGTCAATTCCATCACGGGTGCTCCCTCCTTACTCTTACTACCACGGGTTTGTGAGGATCGGAGGGATATGTTGCATTGAGGTACGATGATTCTGATCGATATTGATATCGCTTGTGGTGGTGAGCGCTGATATAGAGCTCCTTGTTAAACTGACTTTCAAGTTCGTCCGGGCGCTCAAGCAGAGATTCGACAGATGGCCTCGCCCAGCGAGTTGAACGTGGCCCCCTTTGACTGTCCAACCCTCCAACACCTCAATGTCGATGCGTCTTCCATCGATACAGCATCCCCGCTCGAGTTATCCAACAAATGGCTTTCCGCGTTCGAAGCCAGTATTGCGAACGAGGACCTAGACTCCCTCCTACCTCTCTTTCACGAACACGGTTATTGGAGAGATATCCTGACCCTCACCTGGGACTTGCGCACCATCCGTAGCCATCCCTCCATCCGGCGCATGTTGGATGCTCGTCTCGCAGTGACTGGCCTGTCGGCGTTCCACCTCCTCGAAGACGCGATACGAGGCCCGGCGATCATCAAACCACTCCCCAACCTAGTGTTCGTTCGCTTCTGCTTCGAATTCGAGACAAAGCATGGCAAGGGTACCGCCGTCGCTTTCTTGATCCCCACGTCCAATGATGGCACTTGGAAAGCATGGTCCTTGCTCACCCGGCTCGATTCCCTCAAGGGACACCCCGAAAGGGTGAGTCCATCCGAGGTTAAACGTTTTTACCCCCATTCAACGCGAATCGCTCAGATTGGCGTCTTGCGTGCCCGCGTCTCACACCATGAAAGTTGGGAGGACCGACGCCGACGCGAGATAAACTTTGATGATGGTGATCCAACCGTCCTCGTCGTCGGCGCCGGTCACTGCGGACTCGAGGTGGCAGCGAGATTGACCCATATCGGGGTTCCTACCCTTGTCATCGACAGAAACCAACGGGTCGGCGATAACGTACGATTGAGCATGCATCTATCTAGGCATGCTAAAGTAACTCGCATTAGTGGAGGACACGGTACAAGACGCTATGCCTTCATGACACGATGTGTGAGTCCATCTGTGGAATGTATGCGCATCTGAATGTCATGCGTGGGCACAGGGAACAATCGAATGCCATACCTAGAGTAAGTAGACATCATACACGACATCTACTCGATTGACTGTTTATCTCGTGGTTCTTCAGTTATCCAAAGACATGGCCTGTCTACTGCCCTGCTTCAAAGGTACTTTCAGTTCAATTGCTTGTATAGTCTCTGATCACCTGCAGCTGGGTGACTGGCTCGAATCCTACGCAACGGCCCTCGACCTCAATGTTTGGCTTTCCTCTTCGATAACTAGCACAAGCTTCAGCCAAGAGACAAGAACGTGGCAGGTTTCCATCAATAGAGGCGGACAGACGAGGACGATGACAGTCAAGCATCTTGTTTTTGCCACTGGTTTTGGCGGCGGATTTCCAAAGGTGCCTGATATCCCAGGGAAGGTGGGTCATTATTGTATGCGGAGTTTCACAGGATCGAAAGCTCCACTCTCATGATCAGGAATTGTACCACGGATCCGTTCTGCATTCTGCCCAATTTACTTCTGCGACAGACTATGGAGGGAAGAAGGTAATCATTATTGGTGCTTGTACTTCAGGTTTGGTGCACCACGTTGATTGGTTTTGGATGCACGTTCATGTTTGCATAGCCCATGACATAGCTCATGATCTGTGTCTCCACGGGTGTGATGTTACGATGTATGCATTGCTGATTCGTTCCGAAGATCTTCTCCTACTAATAGGCCGATCATTTGTAGGATCCAGCGTTCACCCACGTACGTGATTTCCATAGAAGCGATGGAACTTTTTCTCGGAGGTATGACCAACTTCTGCATCTGTTGTCATGGATATAATCAGATCACCCGCCTCTTTATCACACGCTAATACCAGAAAGGTATAACGAACACTTTCCGGTCGAATTTGCCGACATCCTCAGCGTAGCATTACCCTTTGCAACGCAGAAGTATTTGCTGAAAGCGTTGACAGCGCATATGTCGAACGGGATCGATAAGTGGGTAACACCATGTCCGTACTGTGTTATCGCGTGAATGACCACGACAAATAGGGAGCTTCTTGACAACTTAGCAAGAGCCGGCTTTCAGACTTATCTTGGTCCGGATGGCACGGGACTCTTGCCATTGATATTCGAAAGGGGTGGGGGGAGCTACATTGGTCAGTAGATCCGAGTCTCTCGGCATTGTTTGATTTGACAAAGGTACACAATCAATCAGACACCGGTGCTAGTCGGGAGATAATCAATGGGACCATCAAGGTGAAAAGTAGTCCTTCTGTTCGCAGATTCACGGAGAAGGGCGTCGAGCTCGAGGATGGAACTGTACTGGAGGGGAATGTCGTCATTTTTGCGACAGGGTGAGTTGTGCCCTTACTGACTGGTAGAACTTCCTTCTTATCTCTGTCATGGTTCATGATAACGGTCTTTGCGGTGTGATAAAGTTTCGGAGATATACGCAGTTCGATAGAAGAAGTCTGTGGGCCCGATGTCACGGCGAAGGTCGGAAAAGTGTGGGGTCTGGATGCAGAAGGGGAATTGCAAGGGATGTGGAGAAGGACTGGTCATCCGAGGCTGTGGGTCGCAATGGGCAAGTCCCTCTCTCCGAATGCACGATAGATGCCCCTAATTGTTGGGTTCGTGCATAGCTGGCCTTGGCCGTTCTCGGCTGCATTCGTTGCATCTTGCGCTTCGTATGTTTGTTCCGCTTGGCGCGCTACGTACAAGACTGATGGTGGGTGACAGAGATCAAAGCCATCGAAGAAGACATTGTCCAAGACGGAGAAATCTGCACTGAATAAGCGGGGTTTTATGAAATTGTAATGTTAGACGCGGAAGTGGCGGTACTTGTATCATGATCAGTGCGGACGGCCCCTTTGCCCCGTGTGAACTTGCTGGTGCACTTCACATGAACGATGCAATGTCCCAGTCTCACATGTCAAGCTACTCCATCTTGACAATTGTCTTACCCTCTTAGGGAATGGGATGATAAACATGGCTCGACGTGTAGGGAAGATTCCAAGTTGTTCATACCCTACACAGACCAGGTCACGCCATCTTGGAATGAAATACCATCTTTTGAACGCGGATCTAATTTGAGCTCGGAGATGCTGAGGAGTACTGGGAGTCCCGAAGAGAAGGAGTGTGCGTGAGACTGAAGTCGTTGTTTTTACCTCACCATGCGTGTGCGCTCCATTGAAACCACGTTCTGGCTAGAGAAACCGAATCCTGCTGCGGAAAGAGAATAGCGTGTGTAACCCAAAAGCAATAGGGAACGCGATAAGAGCAAGATAGAAATTGCGCCAACACCTGTAGTGGGCAGAGGCTCGTCAAGATTGAAGCGATACTGCTCTATTTGTATTGCGTCGGGCCCGCTGTATAGTCGATAATGTGAAGAGACGGCGATAGGGTGAAAAGGGCATGGTGCGGGGTTAGGCTTGTACGGGCGAAGACGCGAAGGACGTTATCAAAGCCTCGTACGACATCAATGTCGTGACGTCGGCAAGTGGAACCTCGAGAAGGAGATGTACTATCAACTGAGCACTGACACTGAAAGACGTGCGGATACGGGTAGATATCTCGAACAAGTCAGATTATCTAGAATAATATCCGCGTTGAAAAGGAGAGCTGCAGAGAGTCCGAGGGATGAACTGTTTAATTTTCGAGGATGAACATGACGTAATATTTATTAACAAGTTGGTGTCGGAGTTGACCGAGCGAAAATAAACCAAGTAAATAAGTAGACGAGCATGTTTGGTGCTGCGCTGCGTGGGCTCTCTCTCCAGTCGTCTGCCCGTCTGCCCTCCCTCGTGTCCATCCTGGCCTCATCTCCGTCTCTTTAACCGTCACCATGTCCGTCCTTGTCCCCACAAAGTCTCCCAGTCTCTCTGCCGTCTTCATGGCTGCTGCCGCTTCCATCTTGCTCTTGCTCGTCGCTCGCATCCTCTTCTCACTCATGCGTCTCTGGTCCTGTCCAATCGTTCGTCCAGAACCACAAGAGAAGGAATCCCAGTTACTCTCCTTGTCATTTGTCGCCAGACACTGGGGTCGTTCTCTGCAGTGGAACACTCTCCCCACATCCCTCCCTTTCACGCTAACCTTCCCGGAAAAGCCTTCCTCACAAGTTGGCAATGGCGTCGGCGTGGGTCTATCTCAAAAACGCTCACAATCCTTCCCCGTCGTTAATTGGCAACGACGGACGGGACCTCAGTTTCAGCCTCCTCGTGAGTATTTCCGCGCCTCGGTATTTGTTCCCCGTTTGAGCATCGCCACCGCTAGCACCTGCGCTCTACGAAAGCCCTGTGCCACTATCAATGGCAAAGATAATCATGTCGCGACACGTAGGCGCCCTGTCTTTGTCTTTGGCGATACATTCCCTTACTTTTGCTCCACAGACATTCAGACGACCAAATCCTAACCGGTTTCGGAGATCCTCTACCGCCTCCTCTTCCCAACCGACGTCACCACCACAGACACCCTCCCGCCTATACCATTCATTAGCATAGTCCCTCCCGTTAATCGACTTTCGCCAAAAGCACACTTCATTGGGCGATGAGGACATTCTTTGATGCCCGACCTAACTTATTTTATGGACACACATACACGCGCTCTCGCCTACGAGCTATCAGGTATCTGCCACCTGCTATAATCACACACGATCTACTGGACCATGCCGGGGTTCTCCACGACTGACAATGATGATGATATCCACGAGAATACTTCAGACTTTCTACGATCTCATCTTTCCTCCGCGAGGACAGGCGTCTTGCCTTGCGACATGGTAGCCACTCATATTCACCTGGACCCTGGGGAACATGGGTGATGATCTGGACGATGGAACTGACACGGATAATCTTCTTCATGTAGCGAAGGAACTTTTCTTTCTTTCTTTCTTTCTTTCTTTTTTTCGGGTAGCTTTTTTCCTTCTTTTTGATTATTCGTTTTCTATTTTGTTTTGCAACGTAGCGTCGATTCGTACGGATCCTTTTAGTCTTTTTTGCCAGTTACATAGTAGGTTAACATGTATGTCTACTCGTAAATGACAGGCAATTCAAAATACAATATGTGGGGTATCTGATCCGCTCTCCGTGAGCATAACGTAACACATGGGGGGAGTGTGTTAGTCACATCCCAGTTGTAATTTAAGTAGGATCGGTGGACACGGGGGAAACAAGTACTATTCAAAGTAGTAGGTCGAAGTATACCAAGTCTACAAATTCAAGAGACTGAATAAAGTATCATACTGGCGGTCGCCACATACCGGACATGACTGCGTTATGCTGTAGCGTTGTCCTATAGTGTTGTTAGAGAACCGGCAGCCGCTGACACTGCCCCTCCGGACACAAGAGTAGAAGCCCCAACTCCGACAGAGTCGGAACGTGCGCTGTGCGATGGGCCATATGGGCAACACGATGCTTGATGCAGCTACCGCGGAGTTTTTGGGGAGCGGGACTCTATACTTCCGTTCGTTCCGACTCCATATCCTCATCACATACGGCGACCGTGCGTGGCTGCCACACGAGCGTCGACAGTGGGTGTACTTGTCGCGTCTCAGCGGCACCCCGGATGAACGAGCGCGCGTTGAGGCTCGCGAGCAGGGTATTGCAGTACACCGTACACAAGGGGTAATAAAGGGCTGTGAAGATGAGATCGGTCGGGTATACGACGAGCTGCCGTGCAGGAGGTGGTGAGATATTTGAAAAAAAGGCGATGCGTGTCGGAAGGAGTGTGTGTGTGACACGTACCAAGAGGACGGAAAGAAAGGCAAAGAGCGCTGATGAGAGGCCAGTGTTGACTGAGATGAAAATCAACCGGAGAAGCATTTTATCCGTGCTAGATAATGGACCACGATCGGGTTGTGCCGATAGAGGCAGTGAAAAGGAACATACTCTGCGAAGCCTGTTCGGCCCATGGCAAGAAGCGTACATAAAGCGATCGTGATAGTGACATCGACTGCCATCGCAGCTCCATTGAGTGCATTGGCCACCTTCTGAACGCGTCTTGTCAGAGCGATGTGAAACCAGGAACTGAGATAATTCGTACAGTAAGCAGAGGCCCGGAAACAGCCGAAACGCTCGGTTCGAACACCATCGCAGTGACCGTATAAACTGCGCGACTGAATGTCAGCTGTGCTCCATCCTCGATGTGCACCACACTTACAGGCACCCAAGACTAGGTTTCGTTTCGCTTCAGCCGCGGGATACACGGACCTGAGGGTTGCTCACCTAACTGGGCAACTACGAAGGGCATCAGGATAGCCGGAAAGAGCCATCTCAAGCGGCTCCTTACCACTGAAGGAATGTAAGTATGTGTGGAGATCGTCGAGATGCCTATATCAAACGCACAGAACCAAATCCGATATATGAAAAACGATTGGACGGTGCAAGAAACGGCCGACTGGTAAATGCAACATGAGGCTTTGGTGTCTGGGGTGGCAGAGGGGATACTCACAGTGACTGTTATAGATATTAATAAAGGGCTATGTCGGCTGTTAGCGCCTGGATCCTCGAGAAGAGAGCCAGCCTGCTTACGCATGGGTATACGTGAGAAAGCTGTCGTCCCCAAAGTGCATAACAAAATATTGCCACACTAATGGGCAGCATCAGTACACCATCTGCCCAGCCTACTGGGTGTACAGGATCTCACCGCCTGCGCATATAAGGACTGAATGGAGCGTGTCTAAAACGAACACCCAAGCCACCTAAAGAATTGAAAAGTATATCCTGTGTAGAGAAGTGGTAGTCTGGCAACCTACCAATGACTTTAATATGATGTTGTCCTCTGCGTAACTGATCATCGTTAGTACATCAGAAAGGGTAAACGATTCACATCTAGACTGACCGCTCGTAGTAAAGGAACCTACATGAACAGAAAATGATGAGTAATGGCGCTGTAAAACCGCACGGGTTACCTACGTCTGCAGTATGCTGACACCATAGAAAACTAGCGCAACGAAAACCGCGGCGAGAGTGGATCCCCAGCTGTTGCTGAGATCGATAGTTGGGCTTGTACCTCCATTGATAGCCATACTGGCAGTGAGGAGTCAAGACCGGGTGGAGAAATGCACGCGGGAATCTTGTGGGCTCAATATTGCGCAGTTTTGTAGTTCCCGTATCGGGACTTCGACGATCAACACGGATATGTCGACGAAGCAGAGATACCGCGACTCACCCGCATAAAATACGCACTGGCACCGACTGAAACTTCAAACGAATGAGTCTAGACTGTGCGGGCCTCGGTAGAACAATATGTCATGTCGGAACTCCTTGGGATGAGTGTGATAATTAATCATGTACCTGGTCTTGATGAGGATGTTATCTTATCCGCATGATAGCGATGCCGCTGCTATTCCAGGCAGCAGGACTTCTGGTAGCTGCCCCGAGAACTTCGAGCCTCATGTGTGCTTTAAATACACCTACCACGCCTTGAAGGCCGATGAGTAGTGTATACCCCAGGATCGTCGCGGGGACTCACCCAAGCTAGCACTAATCTCGTGTAAGCTACGTCTCGGGCTTGGGCATGAATACCGAATAAGGATTGATGTGGCCCTGGCAGTAAAATCTGGCAACCTTGACACCTCGTTCGCGACGAAATTGAGCCCGTTTTCGGGAACGTGTTCAGAGCTCCCAGGATGAAGTCTACGTTCGGGTTGATCACAGGATTCCGGGTCTGATCACCAGACTAATTTCGGGCCGGGGAGAAGAGACCGGCTCACCTCGAGGGGACTTTTTAAATTTGATCAGCTAATGCCTTTGGTCGCTGACCTCGGCAGATGCGGTCACCGACGGTGCAAACAGATTGCGAGAGCCTTGGCAGACCTTCTGCATATCAACTTTCCCAACTGAGTATTCTCGCTCCAACCCCGTGCATATTATGAGCCGATGGACCAGGAGATGGGCATTGGGAATGCAGCAGTGCCTGTCAGGCTGCTTCCAACAAATATGACCGCCCAGGAAGCAACCGAATAACCAAGTCATGAAATTTCACAATAATGCCAGACTCGTGACAGTACGGGTCCAGGGCAGTTCGAGTCGAGTCCCTCATCGAAATCCATGCGGAGAAAAAAAAGGTATGGAGATCACGCACAAGATGACCGTAGCCTGAGAACTGCGAATTCATGGAGAAAAAGCAACTCGCCAAACTTGACTCGTTACGCAATTTAAAGTTCGGGCCCTTGAAGTACCAGCAATGGGGGAAAGGCTGACACGTAGCCTTGCCCGCTGCATCAGCACTAACAAAACACTGAAGGTATTTATCGCGCGCTTCTCTTCCAACTTACTCCCTAAGCTGACGGTTCAACTTGAAACAGACTCGATCATGTGTCCACTGTCCTCAGCAAGGGACACCTTTCATCCCACGATCGTTCACACAGTGATATCGCCCACCAATGGCCCAGCCGGCATTTCAGGGCGTACACAAAACTGTTATCATTCATGGGGTTTTCTTTATAGCGTTCTATTCTCAATCCCAAGTTGCCTGGAGATATGTCTGCTCCCGAGGTCCCTGATTCTGTCGCGTTTCCCGACCTCTATGAGGCAGGTATCGCCGAGCTTCAGCAGGGTCTTGAAGAGGGTCAGTTTACGAGCGTAGACCTAGTCAAGGTCAGTCCTGTGCTAGCCTGTCTGCGATTTCCTGATGTCATGTGTTCTCTAGGCATACCTTGCACGGATTGAGGAGGTTAATCTGAAGGGGGCTGCCTTACATGCAGTCATAGAGACAAACCCACAGGCCTTGGCACAGGCGGAAGCACTTGATGCTGAGCGCAGGGCCAAAGGGAGTCGTAGCCCGTTACACGGCATCCCCTTGCTACTCAAAGACAATATCGCGACTCTGCACGAGGAGGGTGAGAGCTCATTTCGCCCATTGTGACCGATCTGCGCTGAAATTCCATCTTACAGGCATGAATACAACTGCCGGTATGCACTGATCATGGGCCCGACTCGGGTTGACCAGCGTCTCACACCTGTCTCAGGATCATACGCTCTCGTTGATTCAGAGGTTGCAGGGGACGCCCCTGTAGCAGCGAAGCTGCGTGAGGCTGGTGCCATCTTTCTCGGCAAGGCTAACATGTCCGAATGGGCCAACTTTAGAGGAACCGTTCCCCACGGATTCTCTGGACGGGGTGGACAGACCCTGTCTCCGTACTACCCGAACGGAGATGCCTCTGGCTCGAGTTCTGGCAGTGGTGTCGCAATGGCTGTTGGACTTGCTACCGCTTCCCTTGGCTCGGAGACGCGCCGTTCCATCATTTCTCCGAGCAGCAAGAATAACATCGTTGGGATCAAACCTACAATCGGGCTTGTCTCTCGTACAAGGGGTAGGCTCTAAGAAGGCAAACCTGACTAGAGCGTTTACTGATTACAAGTCATCTAGTCATCCCGATATCATCTACTCAGGATACAGTTGGACCGATGTGTCGTTCCGTTGCAGACGCTGCGCTCTTACTCCGCTTCATTTCTGGAAAGGATGATGATGACGATGCAACCAAGGAACAACCCGAGGTCCCCGATTATATGAAAGCTTTGGATAAGAATGCTCTCAAGGGAAAAAGACTTGGTGTGCCGCGGAAACTGATTCAAGATGACAGTCCCATCAATGAAGGGTTTGACAAGGCGCTCGACGTTCTCCGCTCCCTTGGTGCAGATATTGTGGACCCTGCTGAATTTTCCAACGCCGAGGAGCTCAAGGCGTCCGAACACGAAAGACTGGTGCTAACTGTGGAGTTCAAAGTTGGGGTCAATAAATACATCGAAGGACTTCGTAAACGTCCACAAAACATCAATAACCTCGCGGATCTCATTCGGTTCAACGATGAGAACAAGGACAAGGAACTTCCGGAGCCTTACCACACCGACCAATCGCAGTGAGTCGGCCAGTTTCTGCTGGAAAGGGTTTTCACGCGACATGCATTTATCGCAAGGTTTCATAAATCTGAGGCAAGCAAGCAAGACGAGCAGTACTACGAAGCCATCGAGAAGGATTATCAGCTTGGGCGCACTGATGGCATTGATGCTACGCTGAAGAAGTTTGCGCTCGATGCAATCGTCTTGCCGTCAAGCTATAGTACGTCAGATTTCCTCCGGTAGGATAAAACTCGAGACCGTTTCGGCACGCAGGTTACGCATGCAAGGCTGCGGCGATTGCAGGCTATCCACTCGTATCTGGTACGTATTTCACGCTGCCTTCGAGAGTTCACTTCATGCATGAGACATTGAAACAGTTCCCCTTGGTTTCCTTCCCGATGGCACCGAACCGACACCAAATCCACCCACGCCTTTGCATGATAAAGCTCCTGGAATGCCTTTTGGCCTGTGTTTCATGGGCACGGCGTACAGCGAGTATAAATTAATCAGCTTTGCCTATGCATTCGAGCAGGCAACACACGTGCGGTTACAGAGGAGAGCATTCGTTGAGGCTGTACCAAAGACACAGCTCAAGGATGTCGTATCTTCTTGATAGCGTAATTTGTCAATGAACCATTGACATGATCGGTTGTCGTTTCAAGGGTTTGACTTAGTAAACAAACATGAGATCCCGATTATATTGAGTGGAGGATGTACAAAGGCCTTGGCGATAGCCACAAGTGGATCACAACTAACAACTGAGGCTGAATATGAGAGGGGCTATCCCGGATTGGGCAAAAACTCTAATACTTGGTGAACTCCACGTTCGAACTGCACTGGGGGGGCTCTCTACACTCCCGTTCCTTCCGAGTCTGCATTCACATCTGATGCGGCAGCGGTGTGTTGCTGTCGTACGAGCGACGACAGTGTGTTTACTTGCCGTATCTCATCGCTACCCCGGACGAACGAGCGCGCGTTGAGGCTCGCGAGCAGGGTGTTGCAGTATACCGTACACAGGGGGAAATACAGGGCTCCAAAGATGAGATTGGTTGGGTATATGACGAGCTGCCGTGCAGGAGGTGGTGAGATATTTGAAAAAGGTAATGTGGGTCGGAAGGAGAGTGTGGGATACGTACCAAGAGGACGGAAAGAAAGGCAAAGAGCGCTGATGAGAGGCCAGTGTTGACTGTGATGAAAATCAACCGGAGGAGCATTCGATCCGTGCTAGATGCCAGACCACGTTTAAGTTATGCCGGTCATGGTAGAGGCGGTGAAAGGGGACACACTTTTCGTAGCCTGTTCGGCCCATGGCAAGAAGCGTACATAAAGCGATCGTGATAGTGACGTCGACCGCCATTGCGATTCCATTGAGTGCATAGGCCACCTCCTGAATGTGTCTCGTCAGAGTGATGTGAAACCAGGAACTGATGTCATTCGTACACTAAGCAGGGGTCCCCAAACGGCCGAAAGGCTCGTTTGAAATACCATCGCAGTGACTGTATAAACTGCGTGATTGAATGTCAGCTGCGCTCCATCGCCGACATGCACCACACCTACAGGCACCCAAGACTAGCATTCGTTTCGTTTCAGTGGCGGGATACATGAACCTGGGCGTGCTCACCTAGTTGGGCGACTACGAAGGGCATCAGGATAACCAGAAAGAGCCATCTGAAATGGCTCTTTATCACTGATGGAATGTATGTATGAGTGGAGATCGTCAAGACGCCGATACCATCGAACGCACACAAACAGATCCGATATATGAAAAACGATTGGACGGTAGAAGAAACGGCCGACTGGTCCACGCAGCATGAGGCTTTGGTCCGGAGTAGCAGATCTCAGACTCTCAGAGGGGATACTCACGGTGACTACTATAGCAACTATTAAAGGGCTATGCCGGCTGTTAGCACCGTCCTCGAGAAGAGAGCCTGCCTGCCTACGGATGTGTATACGCGAGGAAGATATCGTCCCCAAAGTGTATGACAAAGCATTGCCACACTAATGGGGCATCGTCAGCACGCCATCTGCCCAGTCTGCTAAATGTACAGGATCTCACTTCCTGCAGACATAAGAAGTGCATGGAGCGTGTCTAAAACGAACACCCAAGCCACCTAAAAATTGAAAAGTATATTCTGCGTAGAAATGTGGTGGCCTAGTAACCTACCAATGACTTCAATATGATGTTGTCCTCTGCGTAACTGATTGTCATTAGTACATCAGAAAGGGTAAACGATTCACATCTAGACTGACCGCTCGTAGTAAATGAACCTATATGAACAGAAAATGATGAGTAGTGGCGCTGTAAAACCACACGGGTTACCTACGTTTGTAATATGCTGATACCATAGAAGACTAGCGCAACGAAAACCCCGGCGAGAATGGATCCCCAGCTGTTGCTAAGATTGATGGTTGTGCTTGTACCTCCATTAGTGGCCATGCTGGTAGTGAGGGCACGCGGGGATCCTGTGGGTCCAGTGTTGCGCAACTTTGTAGTTCCCGTATTGGAGCTCCGAGATCATCACGGGGCAGCGGCTTTGCTCTTTATTGCGCCTCACCCACATAAAATACGCACTGGCACCGACTCAAACCTAAAACGAATCAGTTTAGATTGTGCGGATCGCCGTCGGTAGAGAAATTTGTCATGTCGGGACTGCTTGGGATGATGACAATTAACCGTGTATCTAGTCTTGTCGGATAACAATGTTATCCTATCCGTGATAGCGATGTCGCTGCTACTCGAGGCAGCAGGAGTTCTGGTAGCTGCTCCGAGAGCTTCGAGCCTCGCATGTGCTTTAAATACACCTACCACGCCTACAAGACCGATGAGTATTGTATACTCCGGGATCGTCGCGGACACTCACCCATGCTAGCACTAAACTAGTGTAAGCCACGTCTCGGGCCTGGGCATGAATACAGAAATAAGGACTGACGGGCCCTGATGGCAAATCCGACTGACAACAAAACCGAACCCGTCTCCGAGAACGTGTTCAGCCTGGGCTCCTTGCGTCTGTGTTCAAATTGACCACAATATTCCGGGCTAGTCTGGTCACCAGACTAATTTCGGGCCGGGGTATTAAATTTGGTCAACCAATACCTTCGGTCGCTGACCTCGGGAGATGGGACTCACTGACTGTGTAAACAGATTACGAGAGCCTTCAGACCTTCTGCATGTCGACGAGCTGAGCCTCTCTAAGAGTGCGATCAGCCATGGAACGATGCACGAACAGGCGTGGGTGGGACTTGCGGTGACGAAGAAACAGCACTTTCCTGGCAACTGAGTATTCTCGCTCCAACCTGGTGCAATTTGTGAGCCGATGGACCGGGGGATGGGAATGAGTTCGTGTCCGTCTGCTTCCGAGAGTTTAGTACGACCGCTCAGCAGGAAGCAACCGAATAACACCGCAAGTCATGAAATTTCACGGTAATCCCAGACTCCGTAGCTTGAGAGCTGTGAATTCATGGAGAAGGCTGAAATTTCCAACGCCGAGGAGCTCAAGGTGTCTGAGCACGAAAGGCTGGTGGTCACTGTGGAGTTCAAAGTTGGGATCAATAAATACACCGAAGGACTTTGTAAACGTCCGCGAAACGTCATATGATAAACTCGTGGATCTCAGGCGCCGCCCATTCAGTGGTCCAACGATGAGAACAAGGACAGGGAACTCCCGGAACCTTACCACACCGACCAATCGCACTGAGTCAGCGAGTTTGTACTGGAAAGGGCTTCCACCAACATCTATTTATCGCAAGGCTTCATAAATCTGAGGCAAGCAAACAAGACGAGCAGTACTACGAAGCCGTCGAGAAATATTATGAGCTTGGGCGCACGGGTGGCATCGATGGTACGCTGAAGAAGTTTGCGCTCGATGCAATTGTCTTGCCGTCAAGCTACAGTACGTCGGATTTCCTCCTGTAGGATAACACTCGAGACGATTTCGACACACAGGTTATGCATACAAGACTGCGACGATTGCAGGATATCCACTCGTATCTGGTACGTATTTCACGCTGCGTTCGAGAGTTCGCTTCATCCATGGAGCGTTGCAACAGTTCCCCTTGGTTCCCTTACCGATGACACTGAATCGACACCAAATCCACCCACGCCTTTGCATGATAAAGCTCCTGGAATGCCTTTTGGCCTGTGTTTCATAGGCACGGCGTACAGTGAATATCAATTGATTGGCTTTGCTTATGCATTCAAGCAGGCGACGCATGTGCGGTTACAGAGAAGAGCATTCGTTGATGCTATACCAAAGACACAACTCAAGGATGTCGTATCTTCTTGATGGCATAACTTGTCGATGGACCATTGACATGATCGGTTGCGTTTCAAAGGTTCGACTTGGTAAACAAACATGAGATCCCGATTATATTGAGCATGAGGATGATTAAGTAGGGCAATATGAGAGGCGTCATCCCGGATTAGACAAAAACTCTAATACTTAATCGACTCCACGTTCGAACCTCAATGGGAGGCATCTCTATACCTCCGCTCGTTCCGACACAGTACCCACCTCCGACGCGGCAACGGTGTATTGCTGCCATACAAGCGACGGCAGTGTGTCTAGTTGCTGTGTCTCACTTCTACCCCGGACGAACGAGCGCGCGTTGAGGCTCGCGAGCAGTGTATTGCAGTACACCGTACACAGGGGGTAATATAGGGCTGTGCAAATGAGTTCGGTCGGGTACATGACGAGCTGCCGTGCGGGATGGGGGAAGGTAGTCAGATATTTGAAAAAGGCAATGTGTCAGAAGGAGAGTGTGAGAGACACGTACCAAGAGGACGGAAAGAAAGGCAAAGAGCGCTGATGAGAGGCCAGTGTTGACTGTGATGAAAATTAACCGGATGAGCATTCGATCCGTGCTAGATAACGGACCACGTTTGAGTTATGCCAGTAGAGACGATGAAAAGGGACACACCCTTTGGAGCCTGTTCGGCCCATTGCAAAAAATGTACATAAAGCGATCGTGATAGTGACATCGACCGCCATTGCAGCTCCATTGAGTGCATTGGCCACCTGCTGAACGCATCTTGTCAGAGTGATGTGAAATCAGGAACTGATATTCTTCATACAGCAAGCATGGGCCCCGAAGCGGCCGAAAGGCTCGTTTGAAACACCATCGTGGAGACCGTATAAACTGCGTGATTGAATGTCAGCTGTGCTCATCGCCGACGTGCACCACACCTACAGGCACCCAAGACTAGCATTCGTTTCGCTTCAGTGGCGGGATACACGAACCTGAGCGTACTCACCTAGTTGGGCGACTACGAAGGGCATCAGGATAGCCGGAAAGAGCCACCTTAAACGGCCCTTTAACACTGAATGAATGTATGCATGAGTGGAGGTCGTCAAAGTGACCATCGAACGCACAGAACCAAATTCGATATATGAAAAACGATTGGATGGTGGAAGAAACGACCGACTGGTGGATGCAACGTGAGGCTTTGGTCTGGGGTGGCAGAAGGGATACTCACAGTGACTACTATAGAAATTAATAAAAGGCTATGCCGGCTGTTAGCGCCTTTCTCGAGAAGAGGGCCTGCCTGCTTACGGATGGGTATACGCGAGGAAGGCATCGTCCCCAAAGTGCACGACAAAGTATTGCCACACTAATGGGGCAGCGTCAGCACACTATCTGCCCATGCTAGCCGTACAGTGTCTCACCGCCTGCAGATATAAGGACTGTATGGAGCGTGTCCAGAGCGAACACCCAAGCCACCTAAAAAATTGAATAGTATGTCCTCAGTACAAACGTGACAACGCGACAACGCGACAACATACCAATGACTTCAGCCTGATGCTATCCTCGGTGTAACTGATCCTCATTAGTACATCAAAAAGGGTACACGATTCACATCTGAACCGACCGCTCGTAGTAAAGGAACCTACAAGAATAGAAAATGATGAGTAGTAGCGTTGTAAAACCGCACGGGTTACCTACGTCTGCAATATGCTGATACCGTAGAAGACTAGCGCAACGAAAACCCCGGCGAGAGTGGACCCCCAGCTGCTGGTAAGATTGATACCTGTGCTTGTACCATTGGTGGGCATGCTGGCAGGGAGGAGTCAAGACCGGGTGGAAAAAGGCACGCGACCCTGTGGCTCCGATATTGCGCAAATTTGTGGTTGTCATATGATTGAGGCTTCGAGATCATCACGGATATGATTGACGAAGCAGCAGCTTGGGGCAGTCCACGCAGTGAAAATGATGTATTAATCGGCTTCTACTATTATCACAAAAATGTGGTATATAAATAGTACTGTGGTGACCGGTGATGGCAAAGCTGAGCTGCTGCTATAAAAATGTCGCACTACTGCCACCGCGCCCGTCATCTGCGCTACTGCTACCGTGCTCATCTTCATTGCCTACCGTACCAGTATCAGGACTGTATACAAATACGAATTTCTTACAGTGAATGGTGATTAAAAGGTCGGCTTCACGGCGCAGATCTGGGGTTAAACCGCCAATCATGAATGCAGGGTCGCAGCTGCACTGTTGTTGTGCTGTCGTGCAATGTGACAACGGCCCGCCGTCTGCGCTACTGCCACCGCGCTTGCCAGTGCCATTTTCGATACCTGCAGAGTTGCGGCTCAGTAGCAGCAATTTTCCGCAACTGCCACTGCGCCTGTCATCTTCGTTTCCTACCGTGTCAATGGACGTAAAATGGTCAACTTCACGGAACGGATTGGGGAGGGGATTGGAACTATTGGCACGAGCAACAACTCCTATGTACAATGATGACAGTCAACTGATAACCAAGGATAGGTTGGTAATCTTTGTGGGATATCTGTCAACTCGATAATTCGGTCTTTCGAGAGGCTATCATTCAGGCGGGGGTCAATAGATGATTGGGGTGTGGATGATAGTGAACCAATGGTGGTTCAATCAATATGACCTTGCTAAAAGCAAGGTGCTAAGCTGCATGCGTTCGTTTGCCAAACGTCAACACTCGCAAACACCTCCTATCACCTCCTATTTCCGGCACTTATCGTTTTTGTATAATAGCTGATTCTCTTCCCACATTACCTCTGACTTGCTCTCTCTAAGTCTCTTGTAAATCTCTTGTAATTCACTTCGCCTACAATACACGAGCATCTCTTTCCAGCAAGGTCACAGTCGGCACAGCTGACCCTAGTATTGAATTTGCTTACACCATTAGTTGCCACTCCCGAGTCATCCCAGATTAGGCAAACAACTCTTATGCTTAGTCGATCCCACGCTCGAACTTCAATCGAGAAACATGACGAAGCATAGCAAAAACAACACGGCCTCTTCCGTTTTCTCCTATGCAGAAAAGCAGAAGACGGAATATGGCACGAAACGTGTATGTATTTTGTATATTTCCCAGAAATTTGGTAAATTCATGTGAATTGAGACGTTCTAGCAACGTCTAGGGAATGAATCCATGCGAAACTTTGATGCCTGCGCTCTATGCTTACAGCGAGCCCGAGATCCCATTGCTTGTGATATTGGCCACTTGTTCTGCAAGGAGTGTGCATATGCCGATCTCCGTATGCAATCGTGTGTTCCACCAGCGAGATATGGGCTGAGACACACACAGTGAACCAGAAGAAAGATATCAAGAGACAGAAAGAGCGCCTAGAGCAGCTCAAGAGGGACGCAGAAGAAGAGAAACAACGCGCATTGGAAACTGCACGGGAACGCGTTCTGCGAGATTTCGAGAAGGGTCAACTTTTATCTGCGAACTTACCTGCCATTGTCTCGACATCTGGCGTCGAGTCCACAAAAGAAAGTGCGTGATTTGGTGTCAGTTTGTATCTTGATCTTACAGCGAGCACTTCGCAGGTCGCCCAGGCAAACGAAAACTTGATTTCGACAATTCGACCGTCGAAACGCTTGCACGGGAGGCTGAGGAGGCTGCACTCAGGCTGATAGAGCGAGAACAGGCGGAGGCACTGCGGCATAAACTGCCTGATTTCTGGTTACCTTCACTGACACCTACCTATACGTCGAATGGCCCACCTTCGTCATTGAAAGATGTCAAGGTTCAAACAACGTGTCGAGGGGGGGATCCACCTCATGCAATCAAGTGCGTGTCACTGCCAAGAATCTGCGAGCTCTTTTTCATCTCATCTCGTATTCAAAGCTTGAAGTCGTTCATTCCTGTTCAATTTTCCTTACCTACCTCTTCAAGTGCACATTCAACAGACTCGACTCCTGGGACTAACAAGGTCAAAAAGGTTGAAGAGTCAAAGAATCCAATATGTCCTTCCTGCAAAACCAATCTTTCCAACAATAAAATACTATTTTGTACGTGCACCCTGTTCACTTCGACGTATGGTGGTTCACATACAATTTCTAGTGATGCGGCCTTGTTCCCACGTTGTATGCAAAGTTTGCACAGACTCGCTTGTGCGGCCCGCTAGCCAGTGCATCGTTTGCGACCGGGCATTGACGGATCTTGACATGGTGGAACTTAAGAGGGAAGGTATGTATACCTTGTCATCGATTCTATCGCGAAATCACGGTCTTTCGTCAACCTTTTGCGTTAACTTTGCTCTTTCAGGTACAGGGTTCGCAGGAGGTGGACTTGCAGAGACAGCAAAGAAAGGGGTCGCTTTTCAAGGATAGCCATCCCACAGTTTCTGTACGTATCGGGTTATCCACCATCCGATGTATTCAGCTTTTTCGTAAATCCTCGCTTGGATTTGGGTTCAGCTGATCCATGGTTCTTCTGCGTGTAGCCAGTTTGCAGCTGGATAACTTCACATTTGCGAGATCTTCTGTCCTTCATGTGACATACTCCTGCTCGCCTGTTGGCCAGCTTATAAGAGGTATACTGAGATGACGTTGGTCTTTCGTCCAACTTCGACAACTCTCCTCGATGTTAGGTATCAACACCCTCCTCACTTTAGCTTCGATCGCACTTACAACGACCAACAATACCCAGCCAAGTTCGACTGGAATCAACCTCCATAATGGGTTTGAGCGCGTTTTCATTGGGTTGGTCAAATGCTTCTTGAATGAATGCAATCCAATGTCGCGTGTCTGCAATATTACATCACCTCCAACAACTTTCTCCGCTAACAACTGTCCGAACGAGCCTTGGTCATATGGCGAGCAGAACTTTGAAATCAGATCGATCATCAAGCAGGTAACTAAACTTAGTGTATGATGTGACATCATCTCACCACCGGCATCTATAGTACATATCACTTCGCTACGAGCTCGTCCCCTTACATGAAGACCCTCTTTGAGATGCTTCAGGGGACTGGGCGAAGTATCATGCGTCCACTCTATTACGATTTCTCGCTCTCGGGTCCCGACGTCTCCCTAGCTACTGGAGCTAACGACCGTTTTGTGGTTCACCAATTCATGCTGGGTACGTATCGAGTGATTTGCTCCCTCCACATGGCTTGACCTACCCGACATACGTTCTCTAGGTCCCAGGTCGCTCGTTTCGCCCGTCGCTTCGAAAGAAGTCTATCTTCCCCGACTCCCCGCGTCCATGCAAGGCGTGAGGTGGACGCACTGGTAAATATCTCCTCGTACAGAGTACCAGTACTCTTTGATCGCACGTGGCTTGCTGACTCCTCTAGACGTGTTAGGTGGACCGACGTGAACTATGGTCAGGGTGGCCAAACTGTAAACGTCAGCGCCCCCCTCGACCAGATCCCTATGTTTTACCTGGGAAACAAGGCAGACATTTTCAGTGGCAACGTCTAGTCTTTCTCCTGTAGGCAAACGTGTGTAATCAGACCTTTGCTTTGTCTTTTCTATCGTTCAAGGTATCGATTGCGGTGAGTAGACTCATACTCCGCACGCCACTCCGCAAGGCGGACCGAAATCTGTATTGATGGAAATCGGAGCTGCGATAACGGTTTCGAAATCAAAACATGCTCGAATTTGTCGACGAGGCGGAGTTCCTTGAACAAAATATTCTTGACATGGTCGTAAGGATTTCGAAGCCCATTATCCACACGAAAG
>JBBPQP010000193.1:0-39802 GCA_038092555.1 Boletus subgraveolens | reverse complement strand
TGGCTAGCACACCGGGAGTAGCCACCCCGAGAGCCGCAGAGGTCGCGGTAGAGGACACAGGACCAGCGTTGACTGGTACACTTTGCCCACCAGTACTCAGGAAATTTCCGCCACCCCCCGAGCTCGAAGGACTAGCCGTGCTGCCGCTGTTGCTCGCATGACCTGCGCTAGATGAACCAGAGGGATTTCCGGAAGCAGAAGTTGGGGACGTTGGACTTGGAACGATGGATTCTGGTGAGACCACAGCTCCTCCACCACTTGTGGGTGAGGCGGTAGGTGTTGGAGTGCTCCCCCCACCATCGCCACCACTGCCCCCATTGCCAGCAACAGGAATTGGAGCTGGCGGAGGATTAGGGGAGGTGGAAGGTTGTGAACCCCCACCGGCCCCATTGCCGAGGAGAGGACTCACAAGCTGACCAGCAATGGGAACAGAATTGGCGGGGGGAGGCGGTTTAAGATGTGGTGGATCGCGTGCCTCGAGCTCAACGATAGAGCGTCCTAAAGCACGATGTTTTGCTGATGCTCTCTGCATGCTGGAACAGATGGTTCAGCCTCAATACTAGGGGGTTTATACGGCCAGCACTTGAGGCCAGGGTGTCGAAAACGAGCGAAAGGGTGAAACGAGTGTAGCGTTGTCGTCTGCCGGCGCCGGCGACGAAAGGCGCGACTGGGATGTTCTCGAGGGGGTGGCAAAAGAAACCTGTAGGAAATGTAGAAGCGAGGGAAATATGGGGGGGAAGATAATGAAATAATTCCGGACACAAGGCTGCTGAGTTCGCCATGGCTACGGATCTGTTCATTATGATGCGACAAGATTCAGATACGGTGATGGGAAGACAGCTCGGTAAACTCGGCAAGTATCGCGTGAACCGAGCGAACCTGAACCTGTTGGGGCTCAGGCAGGTCGTCGCTGAGGTCTGACATTTGAGATCAGGAAGTACCTTGACAACCTTTGGGATTTTCCACTCCACATGGGTGCACTTCGATGGCGACAGATAAACCGACGGAAGAGTGGGTTCGCTGGAACTTAGCCTCGGAAACTCCATAAATCCCTTTTGGAATCTGGATCACTGACAGCACTTAAGGGACTTTGATGAATACGTCTCTGACTGACTCGGACAGTCATATGCAATACCTTGTATGATCTAGGGGTATTATGTATCGCCAAAAGTGTCTCAGAGTACCAACCAGTACCAATCAAATCAAATTACAAGGGAAATTCCTTCGGTAGTACAGTGGCTTGCAAGGAGTAAGTATGCAGGCACTTTGTGAAGGTCTTGGCGTGTCAACTTCTGCACATGTTGCCTGTGTACACGCATCGAAATGCAAGCGTGGCAGTTTCCGAACCCTTCAAGTTAGGGCTCGGCTCAACGCTTAGCGCTCAGCACTCAAACCTCACAGATGGCTGAACCTCATTCACCGAATAAGCCTAGCATGAGAGTCTAATCGTTGATGTGAACGAACATGAGGACAAATTATCAAACCAGCTACTAACCCCAGTGGTACCTCAGGACGTCTCGTCACTTTCTCCCATGTCAAATGTCTGTTGACGCGAGGTACTGTCTGACTTGTACATGTATTGGTTTGGCATGTCCGAGGAATCCCCTTTCACATGAGCTACGTTAGGTGAAATTGCCCTGCTAATGTTGAAGGTTTTGATCCGAGCAGTTATTCACTCTGTCTGTCACTGAATCCGGATATCTGGCATCAAAGGCCCCCACGACTAATGCCCAATTCATGCCAATCGATTGGTTTTCATATAGCGATAGAAAAACTGAAGATGAGTCCCGAGACCTACTACTAAACGGTAGGGGAGATATGGGCGGCCCTGGAAATAAATTACTTAATTGCACACTACATTTTTTGTACCACAAACCGACTGCTAATTTCAAACCCAGACTACGTTTTAAAACTCAGGCTTGCTACTGTTTTGTAGTGCCAATATCACTAAAACGACTACAATAATGGAGATTTCCAACTCAGGTTAGGTTTTCAAACTTAGCAAGGTTCTAGTTGCCTACCGCCATGAGCGGATTGCCCCCAGTTGCCCCAGAAATGGGCAGCAGGTTTATAGGTGTAGGTATAACGAAAAATTAATTTAAAAAGATGGACTGGGACTGCACAGTACGTTTACGCTTCCCACCCCTAAGGCCTAAGGAATCAGATCCGGTGATTAGCCTTCTTTTACAAGGACCTACTCCCCTGTTTCGTGTTCGCACAACCAGGATCTCATCACACCTCTCCAGCAGTCTCTTCGAGGCAGTATACTAGTTTGAATGCGTCGCTTTTTATCCCGTTCTATATAACTGATGGCAAGCCAATTAAACATGCGCTGGCTCATGGGGTCCGAGTCTTGTCTGGCACTCCGTTGGAGCTCATTGCTCCACACTGATCCAGCTGGTGTGCCACTGTACGACTGGACTGCTCCATTGAATCGTCCAATGTCGTCCCTTAGTCATGGGAGTGGTCATCATGGGTTTGCCGAGCTTCGCGCAAAATCGTGCCTATGAAGATCTGGTGGGGCCAATGCGGCCCGGATTTGCTCAACAACTCGTTCCGAGGCACAAAGAACGACGCTTTGTGGCTCAGTCATCATATCACGCACAGGTGCGCGAGCGGCGTAACATTAGGAGAGGTTGGGAGAACAGTGGAGACTTGACGGGGACGGGATGATGTCATACGTCACATCTCTCACGGTCGAACCACCGCGCCTTGAACACTCGGATGCGGGTGGTATATATCTACTCTTTCTTCGGCACACTCGCTCATCGATTAACACCCACCTAAAGTTGATATCCAGCCTTTCCATTTGCAAAATTCATCTTGCTGTTACTCCGGGGGTCCTAGACCTTCGTTAGGGCTTTCCTTGCCAGTGGGTTCTCGTCTCCTAATCTCGGTGAATGATGGATAATGAGGGTTATCCACACAAATACCAGCAGGGAATAATTCCTCCTCATAGTCTCTCACCTTTATTCGTCAATCGTTCCGCCGGCACAAGCGTTCCGGCCGCACCTCAAGGGGAAACCTCCAAGAATGGTATGTATCATTTGTGTGGCAATTGCCGTGGAGTGCAGTCCAGGCATTTCGTCAGGACCTAGTCCCTTTGTCTTCGTTTGATTTGCACGGGGTCTATTTCCTTTCCCCGTTTACGCCGCCTTATTGTATTTTTTTCTCTGTTTGCCGCTCCTTTGGCTCTTTGCTACGATTGGAAGCTTATTTCAGCGCGATTCCATCCCATTGGTAGTTCTGGTTGGGACGGACATGAAATCATTCCAGAATGTACCACTCGGTTTCTGTTGCCGCATTTCCTCAGTTTCTCGTGCTACATCACTTGACTGATTATTTTGTCCTCGGACAGATATCCATGTTCCGTTCAGCATGGCCCCATCCAATACACCTTCACCAAACATTTCATTTTCAATCCCATTTCCAGAAAATCACGCATTCCCTGGTGGTTCGTCTCTGATGTCGCGCAACGATAGTCAGTCCGACCCAACTGGGTTCACTGAATTCCCTCCACTCACGACTGACATGCACGCCTGGACTGCTCAACTACATCCTCACGGCCCTTCACTTGGCCCTACATTTCGACAACGGCCACAGACTAATTCGACTTCCTTTCCGTCCGATGCTGTAGGCGCTCAGTCTCATCACGCGACACACGGTCTGGGATCTCACATGACCCCATGCAACCTAGATCAACCTGCATATCTCGCACGCCGAACATCGCCATCTACCTTTCCTGCCCACCCTCTGCCTCCTCAATTTGCGTCCGGGCCTCTGCATACCCACCATAACAGTTTTCCCGGACAGTGGGCGATGTCCTCGCATCCACCTCTGTTCCGAAATCAGCCGTCTCAACCTCACATGTACTACGGACATCCACTAGAATCCAGTCCATACCCACCAACTCATTTTTTCCCTCTTCTTGGACATCAGCCGCTGCCATACTTCCAGCATCAATCTAGTCTGGAAGGCAACAATCCATATTACAAGCAGGCACAGCACCTCCCTGTCCCTATGCCCCAGTCCGCAACTAGCAGTCCTGGACCATCTCGTGTAGGATCATACGGCACACAGCCATATGTGCCACCCCTCTATAGTCCGACTGGTCACTTTGGGTTACCGCAGCAGTACCAGCCTAACATGTATCAGTGGTACTATGGTCTGCGCTCATTTGCAAACACGTTCGACAAGGGTGTCCCTACGCAAGTTCAACAACATTATCCCGTGAACTATTCACACCCTCGGACTCAGCGCCTGCGCAGAGATTTCAACAAACTCAGAGCGCAGTCGACAGACTTGGAGAGCTTACCCTCGCCTTGTCCGGTTCCTAGCAGCAAGCCAATCGTTGTCGCCGCTTCACGGAATACCACATCCCCTCCTGCTACCGGTCCGCCAGAACGAATTTCTGCGCACACCTCGTCGAAGAACGACGCACATGAGCTGAGCAACAAGTCGGCAGCTAGCACCTCGCGTACACGTGCCAACAATTCATCCGTTCGCCGTTACTACCACCCAAATCCACCACCCAATCGATCGGAGTGGGTAATGTGGGTAGGCAATGTTCCAAGCGACGCCACTCACGATGAAGTCTGGCGATTTCTCAAGTACCCCGCTCCATTGTCTCCAGGCTCCGAAAATAGTGGCAGAGTCGAGGACAGTGGAGTGATGTCAATCTATCTCATATCTCGTTCCAACTGTGCCTTTGTGAACTATCAATCTGAGGAGCACTTGAATCAGGCGATCGCCCAATCCAATGGAAGGAAATTACGATCTCACGACCACCGATGTCCACGGCTTGTATGTAGAGCACGCCGGAAAGAGGATGATCTACGAGCTGGAGTCGGTGCTCAACGTGGGATGTGGGTTCATAAACAGTATGTCAAGAACATGTCACAGATTGGCAACGAGTCAACGATCGAGAAGACTGCTTTGTCCGAGGGCCGTCGGTCAAACCCACTCACGATAAGTGATCCACCGCTAGTCCCATCAGCTCCCAGGGATGAAGAAACTTTGAGGTCGGATCCTTGGGAGGGAGTAAATCCCAAAGTTCCTACTCGATCGTCCAGCTCGTATGCTTCGACAACGTCCAGTTTTTTGGTCCGTCATTTCCCTAAACGTTTCTTTATTCTCAAATCACTGACACAGGTAGGTCCACCGCGTTGTGTCCAAAGGTGACGTGCAGCATAATTGACTTGACGATCACAGTATGACTTGGATCTCA
The DNA here is from genome assembly GCA_038092555.1 of Boletus subgraveolens. Lineage (NCBI taxonomy): Eukaryota > Fungi > Basidiomycota > Agaricomycetes > Boletales > Boletaceae > Boletus > Boletus subgraveolens. The sequence continues at coordinate 34,575 of JBBPQP010000193.1, read as the reverse complement.
GCGTTGAACGTGGTCTGTGGGCAACCCAGAAGCACAATGAGGCAATATTAGATCAGGCTTTTCGTACGAGCAACGAGGTCATTCTGATATACAGTGCGAACAAGAGTGGCGAGTTCTACGGATATGCACGGTTTGTCTGTCTGCCCAGTCTCCGTCGGCATACCACGCTGATTCCCGTACCACAGCATGGAGAGTGACATCCTTCGTAGTAGCAACAGTATTACGTGGGCACCGCACGCAGGTTCATCGCCGTCATCTGGGTGCATGCCCGGTTGCAGTACGCCGGAGGAGCGTGAAGGTCCATCGCATCAAAGCCCACAGATGTATACTTCGCCCTCTGAGTGCCGGTGGGTCGAAGCATCCCCATCTCCACTCGTGCCCTCTTCAGATGACACGGAAAATAGTCGGAATGCAACCAGTTCCCCTCAAGCCGAGTCCGCTCAAGAGCGACGGTCAGCGCCACCTGTGCTTGATTGCGATTCCGAAAACCCTATTCATTCCGATCCGCCTCTGCAGTCAAGTTTCGGTTGTAGTCATAAAGGATGGCCGAAGTCTGCTCGAGTGTCCCAACACCCTGACTCCCCTTCAACTCTGCGACCTGGGTTGGGAAAGAACCCTGGAGCACGCGCAGGAACAGAAGGCAAGGGTGGAGTGGACGATCCGGGTAATCCCGGATTACTCTTGCAGCCCGTAGCGGAGGTGCATAGCGCGAACGGCGTCGAAGAGAGCGGGATCCAACCTGCGTCAACGGTTATGCCGTCTGTAGCGATGCACGGCCATTCGGAAGCTCAACAGCGGGATGAAAGTTTGGGAAGAACGTTCAAAATCAAATGGTTGTGCACCGAGCGAGTTCCGTTCCATCGGACACGACATTTGCGGAACCCATGGAATCATGGTCGAGAGGTCAAGGTGTCGCGAGATGGCACGGAGCTTGAACCTGCCGTCGGGCAACAGCTGATTGAAGGGTGGCCGACCCTCGCCAGTGAAACAGCCGATGACGATGCTAGGCGTGCCGCCGGCTTGGCAGGTAGGCGTGCTGCGAAATCGCTTGCAACGCCTGGCCCTTCAGGTGCCAGTGCAAAGAGCGCCAAGGAAGAACTATCATGACTATTCGGACGAATCAGACGCCGTATCCATTAACTTTAGGTCATGCAGCGTGCACGTAGCTTTCCCGTCATTTTGTGCGCATTCATTCATTTCGCATCATTATCACATCGCGGCGCACTCACGGACCATTCACGAATCAGAGCACAGTGTTTTTCCGTTTCTCGTTCATTGTCGTATGTCACGCAATTCGAGATACGTTTTGTAGCCATAGGTAGATCTTTACTGAATATATTGCTTTTCATTTTCCTGATGCGGCCGCAACTTGTTGCAGTGGCACACCGGAACCTGTGCACGCCACAGGTCCGACTCGTTTGTACTGAGCGCTTGAGCTTAGTAATAGTGCCGCGTTCACTCGTCTGACCGACCCTTCGCAGCTCAGCGCTCCACACTCGATGAACATTCCATCAATGACTCAAGCACAGCTGGTTACGTCGCATTATTCCTCCGCATTCTGACCCCAAAGTCTCGGTACCGTCATTCTATTATGGGTACACTAAATGTTCGCACACTCAGCAGAGATCTCGAAGGTGAAATAATTTTTTTCGTAAGATGGCCATTCTCTGGCCGCCGTTTCAGGCGAATGCGAAGTGCCTCCGGGAATAATAATACGCCAGAGAGTTTGCCTCCGCTTAAATACCTCTTGGTGTCGATCTCAACTCTCATTCGGCCATATCAACGATTTCAGGCCAAATTTCGAGAAATGACCACCCTCGCAGACCTGACGCTCGAAATCATCGACTGCATCCTATTCGCACTCGACCCACTCGACATCGCACGCGTCTCTCAAACCTCTCGTTTCTTCTACGAAATCATTTATGGTCCCCTTAACCGACAATTCTGGCGTGGACTCTACCTCGCACAACCACTCGACGATCCTCGACGCACAGTGACTCGCCTTGGCAGTCGCCGAGATGACATTGACTGGAAGGGAGAGCTGCAGCGAATCGTGAGGGCATGCACAGTGATGAAACATCCAACCGCGTGTCGACGAGAAGAACGATGTCAAGTGCTGCACACCTGTATCAACCTCATCACCAATCTACCCCCCATTTCCTCCCATGACGGTGCTGGGGAGATGTCATGCAACGCGCGATGGATACAACATTTTCTCGGGGACGGTGCATTCTTGGAGCGTGAGTCGTTGTCGCAAGAGGAAGAACAACTGCTATCGAGGCTGCATGCGTTGTTCGGGCTTACCTGGAGAGACCTCAATGCGGAACGACGTCGGGCGTCTCAGGCATTCGTGTACAGCCTCCGTCATCACACTGCTCAGCGTACCTACGGGCCGTTCATGCCGGGTGACAGCATGCGTGTTGATTGGGTATTCGTTTGGATACTCGTGCATGACCTCGGAATGCTACTGGTGGACACAGATGGCGAGGATGGAGAGACTCCCTATGTCTGTCCGCTGGGCGTATTGCTTTGTCAGAGCATCATTCCTCGGGGATTGGACCTAGACAAGGTGGACGATTGGGCCTGCATAGAGGGACTGTGGACGGTGAACTATGGGTTCATGGACCACCGTGAGTTCATACGTAGGTTTTTCTTATCTTCCATCCAATCACCCGGATTGCTGACGAGCGGTGTCCTGGCTGCCAGTTTATAATGACCCGTCGGTAAGTAAACAGCCACCTTGGTTATCAGGACGCAGCTGACGTTCGTGGGACATCATTAGGTACCGGATCATGAACCTCAGGATACAACGATCTTCGATGGCGCCGAAGAAACGTTAGCCTCGATGGACATGTACGTTCGTGTCGCAGGCATCGAGCCCGACCCTTCTCACCCAACGTGTCCAAAGATCAACATCGTCGGTGAAGTGGACGGCAAGCTTCATGTCGTTGGTTTCGTCAAGCTTACGGACGATGATCAAGTATGGTGGCATCACGTGAGCATACGTCCCTCGCCGCAGTAGAAATGCGCAGTCTAATTACTTGTATGTGTTTTCCCAGGACGCGGGAAATGATAACCAGATGGTGTGGAGGTAGGGTTACATTCATCTGACATAGTTGGGAATGTGGAGTAGTGGACCTGATTTTTTTTCCTGCTCTAGCGGTAATGGGATCGGAATGGGCAGTGTTCGGTCACGGTATGGTTTCATAGGCATTTGGTCCACCGTCTTCCATGATGCCGAGGATCCAATTGGTATGTTCACTTCCATTCACTGCCTTTTGTGTCCCTATTGAAACACACTCGCCAGGGCCGTTCTGGATGAAACGGGAATTCCTCGTCGATGAGGATGAATAATCGAGGTTTGGTTCTCCCCTCTACTCCAAAACTATTGGGGTGGTGCCCATGTTGAAAGTAGTTCTCCGCGCGTTCTTTATGCCTCGTGTTGCTGTAGCATTCTCTTACCCTTTATTCTGCAGTACCCTTTCTCCAAGTTATGTTTCCCAATTTGCGATCCGATAGGCTTTATGCCCAGTTTTGGATACCAGATTTTGAGCATCATCGCCAATCAGCGATGGCAGAAAAGTCCGGCAGGAACACCCTCAATCTCCCTTTTTTTCACTAGCCGCATCCTCCAATCTTAGCTTTCGATAACATGTAGTAGTGCTGCCGAGCAATACTAGCTGGTATAACCCTGAAGGCTGGTAGTCATGTTGATTCAGTATTTTCACAGAATTCCACACACGTTTCTCATTGTCCATGTGTATGGCTATATTGGCATCAGGTACAAATTCTGGCGGTCTGCGAGTTGGAACGAGTCCGAGCCGCGCACGTCGGATCCTCCGGAATGACCGTTTAGGAGACAATTATGTACTGCTGTCAGCCAGCCACGATGACCCTCAGCAGTAATGCATAATCGACTAATATTCGTGACGTATCCGTGGCTTCTGTACCAACATGACTTTCGAAGTTGCTGTGCCCCTGCCAGAGTAACATTACACACGAGATATCCTAGCACATTCATCTATTTGTGGCTGGTTATATACTTTACACACCAAGAGGTCTAACTACAGCCGATGGATAGATATACATGATCACAAGGGGTACTTACATAAAATAGAGGCGTTAGAGTGATATCGTACAAAATAGTCATCCAGGAGTCTTCTTTTAGAGCTTTACCGTAAACTTGAGCCGACCATCTTCACAGGGTTCACAGGTGACGCCCTCCATGTTCTCTATCACGAAGTGTGCACCGATGTGTTCAATTTGCTCCCGGCTGTGGCTGGTGCAGACGGCGATCACAGTTGCGCCGCTAGCGAGCCCAGCCCGGATTCCGCTGGGGGAGTCTTCAAAGACGACGCAGTTCGACGCACAGAAGCCCAGCTCGCGCGCTGCAAGGAGGAATGGATCGGGTGCAGGCTTTCCCGCCTTCAAGCGCTTGTCATCTGCGGTGATGGTCACCTTGGGAGGTACGATACCGACGCGCGTCATGCATCCATGCGCTATCGGCGAATAGACACCCCGTCATTTCGTTGGTCAAATTTGAAACCACGATCACGTACCATAGGTTTTAGCGCCAGATGTGGCGACAGCGTACCGGCCCTTGGGGACCGAGTCCATCATCCTCTTGACGCCAGGAAGAATACGGACAGAGCGATCTACGTTGGCAGCTTCAATCTGCCAGGTCTCCAAGCATGGCTTCTTGGCGTCAGGCTCGAAAGTGAGTATATCTTCGTCTTCTTCGAGGATCAAGTTGTCAAAGCGGCGTGCATCATAGATCGACGCTTCCGGTACCGCTGACATAGCCAGCATGCCGTTCAAGCGGGATGTGAAAGAAGGACGACGACTGTCGAGCGCGGCAAAAGACGAAGCACGAGACGACGGTAGTGAACTCATAGGGGTCGCGGCAAGTTCGGGGGTAGCCTCCCCCGAGCTGAGAGGGCTGAGAGGAGAAGACGAGATAGGAGAGGAGGGGACAGCAGAACCAGGACCGAGGATACGGTACGCGTCAGCAAAGAAGAGAATACTCTCTTCGAACTTTTGGACCTCGGCGTCCATCTCGTGGGGCTTGATTGCTGGCTTGAACTGCGCGAGGTTGTCGACAGCTCGCTTGCCGTGGGTAGCGGCGATCACGTAGGCCGGGTCCTGCCCGATGTCCTTCGCGACCTTTCCCCACGCAGCCTCGACAGCAGCGATGGAGTCGGTGAGGGTACCATCCTATGAACAGACTAGAGGTGTTAGATTTTGAAAGCATGAATAGGATGGACACACACCATGTCAAACAAGACAGCATCGGCGTAGAAAGTGTGGACGCTCGACTGCATGATGAGAATACTGAGGGGAAAAGTGTTGAGAGAGAAATTCGAATCTCGTCTGGCACAACCATGCTGACGATGCCGCCTCGTTTATATACGGGTTGCTGTGCCCATTCCTTATCGCTATCCTCGCAGCCTGACGTCAAGGGTTGGAAGGTATTTAGCCGGCGATGTGGAGCGCTCTTAGAGGATATCCTTCGAAGGTAACGAGGTTGAGCATGACGATTTGATATAAGCTCCGCTTGTCTCGTATCGAAGTTTTCCACAGATGGAAGAGGCAGGATAAACTTTCACCTGAAGGAGTACTTGAGGCGAAGTTATCACGAAAGATGATAAAAGGAGTATGTGCAACTATAACAGCCGATATCAGATAGGTTCAGTAAAGCGCTTAAGCACTCGCCCGAAGCATCCTAGCAAGAAGAAGTTTCAACTCTGGGTTCCACCCTCCCTCCCAAAAGAGGCAACTCCTCAAGATCGCCAAAGTCGTTCACGAGTATTTCCGCTCCGGCCCACTTTCGAGGGTGCTTGCCACCGCCGCAGTGGAGCAAGCGTGTGAGGATAGCCTCCCCCAAGGAAGTTTGGGCGCGTGCCTCGCAAGCCTGAAACAGCTTTTCCGGGAATTCCTTGACAAGTCCTTCAGGACCTTCACGTACATCTATCTTTATCTCTCTCGCGCTCCAGCACTTGGCATGCGCTACTTATGCTCTTCACCCTCGCGCTCCCCCTCAACGTCATATTCGCTGAGTATGGCACATGCTGACAGACGTATGAAAGGCATCTACTAAACGACAGTTTTAGTAACGCTAGTGTCACACGTGCGATCGTGAGCAACTCGCAAGCCTTAATTGGTGTCAGATGAGGTCAAGCCGTCGGGGGACTGTGCCTCGTAACTGAATATCTTGATTTTCGCTCTGTTTCGTTTCGAACTACGCTGACGCCACTTTTGCGCCTTAATCGCCTGGGGCACTAGGACAACTTATGTGTTACGTGGCCCAGTGTTTGAAGCCACTGGCGTCCCAGTGGAAAGCCGCGAATCCGTGGCCGCCACCGCCGCTGCCGTCGCTACGATTATGGCGGATGGTCCTGGCAGGGTGGGGCGCTACACAGAAACACATGCGAATCGTGGGCTGTTTGTAGTGATCTTAACCAACGGTATTGCATCATCATCATGATATAGGACCATCAGCATTGTTAGGTTGTGATTGTTTCGGAAGGTTTCTAACAATAGAATCAAACAAATTTCACTGTCGCTCTCATCTGATAGGACCGGGTCGGGAATCAAGGGGTGACCCGGATGCTTGATCGGTTGCGGGAAAAGTGGCTGCTTCTATTTGAAGTAGAATGGAAGAACCGATGATGGTCGAGGGTGCTAATCATGCCAGCGAAGGCAGCGCTCGGCACTGACGGTGGCCCGAGGCCGTGCCCCTTGCGGACAAAATGCGAGCTTCTAAAGGGGGTGGATGGACCAACCAGCGAACCAGACGGCGTTCTATATGAAATAGCGGGTCATAGATCATAATCGGGGCGAGCGAGAGATAATCGATAAGCCTTGACCCAGAACAACGGCGCTCTGATAACGCGTAGACCTTGCCTGATAACATTACGCGAGCCGCATCTATTACCGTGCGAACGCCATGGATGGTTGCCTTATTCCGTGGCTCGCTGTTGGTCACGATGTACATATGGCATGCGGTGACACTCACCCAGCACGTGGCTCCTTCAGGGTTCAGTCCAGATACCACGTCCAGAACTTCAGATAGGTTCTCGCATTATCATTGCCTCTAGATCTTATGCCCTGGGGCCGCGGTGTACGTCTGCGCACTGAATTTCTTTTCGTCATCTAGGTCATGCTCACCCCCAAACGTTATAGTCGACCATGACACACGCTGAGCGGTCATATGGAAGGTACTTTGTTCTCTTCTTTTTGTAAGCGTTTGTCGTCCTCTAATGGAAGGTCCGAGGCCGATAAGTGTCACATATACGATCGCGATCAGTTCCGACAAGCCTTTCTCGGTGACGATGTTGTTCAGTCGAACATGCGATAAGTTGACGATCAGCTGATCCAGACTCAGAAGTTCCATTGATCCGACGATCTCATCATGGAACAAGAGTGGCCCTGTGACGTGGTCGTGGAACACTGGAGCGGCTTACTGGCGACGGATTGGTGTCAAAAATTTTATTGCCAAAGGCAACACCTAAAACCCACATCAACACCCGGATTCCGTCGAATCTCGGGATACGTCGAAGATGTAGCGTACTCTCCAATCCGGGAAAATCGAGCAATAAAAGCGCTCGTTCGCTGTGCCTGCCGAATAATGTACATCCGTGGTGACCGCGAATCGATACCATCGATATACCCACGATAGTCAACGGTATAACCACCCCATAAATTCCTCCAACTGTGCCCGTGGAACGGGTTCCACAACAAAACGTCTTTTCCCACTGAATTCGTTAACCCGACGGTCAAGCAAGTGTGAGGACGGTAGCATTTCGGTCACCCATATCGCAGTACCCACCCAGAACCGAATCGGATCATCGATGTTGGAGAACTCGCACTGGTTCCTTCATCGTCGACGATCGACTCACACGATTTAAATTCCAGTGTTATGGCAACATAGATTATTACAAGTAGTTTTGCTCCACCGTCTCAAAGTCCAGTCGCCAACAGTCATGCGTGACTTACACCTGGTAAAATGAAACCTAGTCGGGTCGTCTTGGATACCGTTGCTGGCTCGCAACCTATCAGTAGTGAATCAATCACATTTAGATTACGATGATGCTATGATAGTCGTTCAAGAGTACTCGTAATGTTTCGATCTCGAGTGTTTATCATATTGGTGCATGTTCCTCTCACCTGCATAAAGAAAAACCTACGTGCCGCGCGAGAACACCTCGTATAGCGATCGAACAAGGACACAAAAACAAAGAGAAAAAACAGGAAGAGGACAGACATGAACCGAAGCTTGTGCATGGCCAGCCAAGATACCAAAAAGTAATGAGAGACCAAGGGAAAGAAATAATGTTAAAGACAGGGGTGCTTCGGACATATTCGTGGTGTTGTCCGCTCAAAAAGTCAACAGTCCGGAGTTGAAGATGCGATGCGGGATATAATGCACAAAGGCAATGAGGGGGGACACAAAAGGCAGTCTACAACTTGATATTCTGAGGAACTCTATCAGTGTGGGAGAACGGTTACAAGGAGGTTCTGACACGTACTTTAAAAAACGATGAATGATGCAATGTCCATCATCGGTCTGTGCTCAGCCAAATATTTCTGTGACAGTGCGTCGACGCTCCCGCCTTTGCGACGGGAACGCAATTGTCTTGGGTTGAGGGTTGCCGCCCGCTGTCTCGCGCTCCTCGGCGGCGGCTTCCAGTGACATGCGGGCTGCACGGACACCGAGGGTTCGCCGACGAGTATCCCTCTCAGTTTCCGAGCCAGAGAGTGGCGTGCGAATCTGATTGACACCAGAGGTATCCTCTTCCGCAGTCGTACCCACGCGCCGTCGAGCCTCGTCACGGGTCCGCTGTTGCTGAAGGGCAGATACTGACACTTCCGACGGACGGGAAAATGTTACAGAGGAACGCACTGAGTCGCGGGAATCTGTCCGCTCCATAGGAAACGTAGAGGCCGCCTCAGGGGAGGCAGACGCTGTGTGTGTTGAAATTGCTGTCGTGGGATTGGGTGTGGGTAAAGAGAAAGGTGGATTAGGATTGCGAACGGTGTTTATGGAAGCCAAAGAGACGTTCCGACGACCGCCTTTGTCAACTGCAGTGTTGGATCTTTGAAGTAGGGATTCGGACGGGAGAGTTGGGAGGGGAGGTGGGGTAGAGTACGCAGGTGGTTTCGACCTTTCGGCCAGAGGGTATCGAGATGCAGGAGTTGGGGAGGGCTCATAGTCCACTGATAAGTCAAGGACATTGGTCGGTGAATCATAAATCCCTGACCCATTCGTTGTCATACGCTGCTCGCGATGCTCACGAGGTGCGAATAACCGTCGGGAAGTTGAAGGTGGATGCAAACCGCTTCTAGAGAAAGTTGAACGATCTCGGTCGTTGTCCCGGTCTCGTGAGGACGGAGGGCGGGCAAGGCTAAGATCGCTACGAGAGGAGAGCCTGCGAGATATATCAGCTCCGCCGGTGGAGATCATTGGTTCCCAGCTCAGTCGTGACTCGGCGCTCCGTCTACCATCTTGACCCCTGCTGCTGCTGCCCCTCTCGAGGCCCGAATCAGACGGAGGCCTCCTAGTTGTGTCATCATCCAGGCTCATTGACCTCAGGTGGGCAGATTCAGATGCTCCAGCTGCATCCTTCAACAGCTTTCCAACACCAAGAATGAATCCAGTGAGCGAGCGCACTACATCATCGCTCTCCCGCAAGCTCTCCCGAAAGTCAGAGCCAACATCTCTCCAGATTTGTGCGGGGTGATTGGGCCCGTCCGCCTCATAGTACTCGTCATCTACTTCGACGGCAATTTGTTGTTGAACCGCATTGGTTGTCGCGCCCCTTAGGATCCTGTTGAGCCTCTCCGACGAACGTATGATCGCGCTTGAGTGATCGGATAAATCACGAACTGTTTGGGATTGATTTGAAAGTCGAGAGAGTTGTGCTTGAAACATCGAGAGTGATTCCAGCATGAGGCGGGTGTGTTCAGCATTCTGGGAATTATTGGCCAACCAGCCATTACCACCAGGGGTTACGTTCGTGTAGTGGCGGGATGAAGTGCCTGCACGCGACATGTCTGGGTCGCCGGGAGTTTGGGGTAAGGTAAGGATGCGCGTAGTTGGTGAATGCCGGGACTCTGGTCTGTCCGAAAGGTCATAGGTCGTTCTCCTGGACCGTATCGAATAACCCCCGTGTGAAAAGTCTGCCATCGACGTAGAGGGCCGAGATGAGACGTCACGTCTCGTATCCCGGTCTACGACCAAGGCAGTGGGTGCCCGAGGTGGATCTGAGTGTAAGTGGGGGCGAGGGGCAGGCGGGGCAACGGCTTCGTCGACACGTGCGCTGGATCCACTCGTTCGACTCCTATCATCAGCATCGGATCGCCGCTGCTTTGCCGCATCCTCCCACTCCATCACGCGACCAGTACTCGGGCTAACTACGCTCGAACGTGCCCTGCGCATAGAAACGTTCACATCACGTCCGTCACTGAAGATATCCTCGTTTGGCGGGGCACCTTGTCTCCCACTCCCGCGCATGACAATCCCCGCCGCACGCAAGCTCTCGCCTGCAAGCCTCCCTGTTGCACCTACGCCACCATTCAGAGCACTTTCTGCACTTCCTCCTCGTTGAGACTGTCTTCGCCCACTATCGGGAGCATTACCTGATAGGTCGTCGGAAAGCCAACGGGTCTGATGTCGTCGTGTCAGATCCCTCACAGTGGAAACTCGAGTAGACCGAGCACCGCGAGGAGAGTACTGAACCCTGCTTGTTGCGTTGACAGCTGTATGCGCCGCAGTCCTTGGTGAATGATCGTCCTCACACTCATCATCTCGGAAGGATGACCGGTGTGGAGTCATATGCTCGATCGAAGTCTGAGGCAAATGCATTTTTAGCCGACTGCACAAAGAACCTAACCATGCCACAAACCCGTCCATCCAAGCTCCGTCGTTCTCTATCCCTGAATTCCTTCGGAAGCGGCTGCCGTGACCTTTTGCTTCCTGTGGGGCTCCTCCTTGAAGAAGCTACAGCGGCCAGCGCTGCTTCAGTGACATCATGATCATTTCTACTGTATCTCCCGCTCTCCACACTCTGAGTGGAGATAGCACTCGCCATGGACACTCGTTTACGGGGAGTGCGTGACGGGCCAGGAGACGCCTGACGCGTCTTCTCCGGAGACGTGGGTGCAGAGATGAGCCTTTGTCGTTGACGGGAATTTGATACAGACGGAGGTGTCGATGAACGTTCAGGAGATGATGAGCGGTACGAATTGGAATTGGACTCAGAGCGGGAGGGAGTTGGCGCGCGCAGGCTTTCTCGCTCGGTCTCGGATCCCGAGAGAGTATCACTGCGTTGAACCTGTGGTGCAGACTGCGACTGCGACTGCGACTGCGAATGGGACGAGAGGCGAGATGATGATGATGTGGAAGCGGACGAAGATGGGGCATTAGGTGAACGAGAAGTATGGGTAGGCGATGAAGTATTGAGGCGGGAAGAGAGTTTGTCTAGTGCCTGCCCATCATCCGCCATTTCGCAGCCGAGACGATTTGAATAGCATATAGGCATCGAGAATGCAAATTTAACACCGAAATACCGAAACAACGGTGGAATTCAAGAAACCGTGGTTCCGAAGGTTGCCAGGAATGCACCGCAACACGTGGAGTGGAACAAGGGCATGCAATAAGCGTATGTTGAGGCGGAAGCGCAGCAGGCTCACCATGCGGTTGCGTTGAGCAAGGTTTCTGACTCGCTGGAGCGCTGCGATATTCTCGCTGGGGCTTTTGACTCCAAGTCTCCGGTCGAGTCTGGCGGTATTATCTTCCTCACCCGCGTAGTCGTTTTCGTCATCTTCGTCATCAGAATTGGGTCTTGAAGTCTTAGACATGGCCATGGGTTTATCATACGTTTCTGTAGGAATCATTGCACTGGGGGAACCTGAATACGAAACCGGACGCTGTCTGATGCTGCCAGACTTCGCACTGCGATTGTCACCGGTTGAACCGCTGCCGGTTGAATTGGTTGCTGGGGGAGATGGCAGTCCAGAAGGTGAAACAGCACCGGGGCTCTCTGGAGGCTCAGGGAGATCCGGGATATTGGTTTCCTTGGGATCCTTGGGTGGTAACGATCCTAGGAATATTGCGGACAAAGGACGCCTCGAGGAAGCAACGAGTGAGCGCGGCGGCATCAGAGTGGGCGCAACAGGTCATCAACCACGGCGTGCGTGAAAAAATAAGTCGTCGTCGTCGTCGTGCACGGCGAGCAAGAGGTTGGGACGACGACGAGGTCAACACCGGGCAAGGAGCAGATGAAGAAAGGGTAGTACCGTGGGAATTCAGACTTGCCTTCGGCGCGCTGAACCTTTCCGAATTCCGACTCCGAGCGTACCGTCTCTGGCAACTGGACAACTTAAGGGCGGTCGTCAAGAAACACAAGTTCAATAGGTAACAATAAATCACAGATATTATTTCGCGCCGTGTCGCGTGGAGAATTCACCCGACTTATTCTTCCAGAGGCAGATCCGGGCACCAATGGAAGATAACTGTGTTACTCTCTGAGGTTGTTTTTTGATCACGAGGAAGGTTGTGGGATGCAACTCTCCAGACTCTCACACTCAGGAAATTCTCTTCTGACTGAATTTAGCCTTTGAAGACTGTATCTCGCAAGCTCGACCCCTTATGGAGGAGCACTTGCTTTGATCCAGTTCATCACTAACTAAGTATTGAGGAGCCTTTGCCTGATTCTCTGGCCCACTTACCATTCCAGCCCCTCACATCAATCAACCATTCATATTCGTTTTTGTCGCGGCTAAATGTCACCGCTGGTGATCGTACTGACTACCAATTCGACCAACTGATTTGCTGGGTGGACAACCAACAGACGCGAGTTTCGAGGTAAGCGGTTTTTCGCGCCGCCAAAGGGGAACCAACGGTGTTGACATTTATCCGCGACACCCTTTTCCTTCCCCTTTAATGCCTGGTGCCCTCATGTTCCCGGCCGAGCGTTCGGCTTTAGTGCTCAGCGTACGTCGTCCCACACTTGTTTCAACACCTCCTTGTTGATATTGATGTCGCCTCAATGATTAGATCCCATGCCGACGGGAGAACGTGCGTCGCACCGCCGCGCTTGGCGAACCTGACCGTGATGCGCCCATGGACACATCCGAGCTAGCCGACAATTAGACGCTCTTACATGCACCGCCGCGCCAGATAATAAAAGACGTTGCAGGAGAAACCCATCACCTCCCCCTTTCCTTTTCCTTACTCGTCCCTTTCTAAAATCAAATTTCGAGCTCGCACTTGCGCCCATATGTACGTTAGGTGCGCGGACTTCCATACCTACCGTGAACTTGGGAAACGTGAATGGATGGGAGGGAAGGCATATACCCGGTGAAGGGCCGATCTTTTTGTCTGTCCGGTCATCTAATTCTCACTTCTTTTGTACTTCTCCCCCCGTTTGAATTCCAAATGCCGTACAACTCTCACGTAGCGCTTCGCAACGTACAGTCGACTTCTAACACATACAGGTATATCCTATACTCTCTAATAGCTTAGAAGTCTTTGTATGATCGCTTGCATGACCCACTCACAAACCCCGTACTCATACCCCAAAGGCTCGCTCAATGAGGAGTGTACGTTAGAAGGGAGTCCACTATATACACGCCTCGCATCTACATTACCTCTGCCGAGGTCCAAACAGCACGGGCCTTCGACACGAACAAGAACAAAACAAAGGGAAAAGCGTCGGGAGGTTTCGTTCATCACAACTCGTATTTGAAGGCCTCATAAACCAACATGAATGAATGGAACCCAAGATAAGAACGATACACAAGACTCGTGAAGCCGCTTGATCGCGTACTGCGATGCTTCTGCAGCCTGCCTACTGTCTGGAACCTTGTCATCGTGAAAGAGCGTTTTGTAAACATCCTTCGTGACCCTTGGTGCATGATCGTCCACATTGTTGCAATAACACCCCTGTACCCCGCAAGAAGCATTCCCGCCGCAAGATGGATACCTTCTTCCGACAGTCGTTCGTCTCCCATTGCAATGTGACATGCAGAGAGGAAGGCGAGACCCCCCTGAGGGCGTGACAACCGAGCGATATCGGAAAGCTTCAGAAGTTTGCCATGAGCGAGTGGGAGACCGTTGTCTAAAGGATTCCTGCGGTCTTGTGTGCCGTGACACGCAAAATGCACCCAGTCCGTCTCCGTCATCTTCGCCAAGATATCCTCGACAGTCCTATCCGCCTCCTGCAAGCCAGCTTAAGTGCACTCATGGTATGGATATAGGGCGAGAACAAAATATGAGAGTTTTGGGTCCCGGTTGGTGCTATCATAAATACCTGCGGCATGGATGGGAAGAAATGTAAACGGCGCGGTCGGGCGCCAGAAGATGCGAGGGAGTTTAGGGCCCGACGTCTGTGGTTATAAATGAGCATAAAAACTGACATACCAACAGAGCGAGGACGTCGAGTATTGGGCTGACGACTTTGTCCCACAGGTATAGTAAAATAGTGTTAGACACGTCATCGGGACCCATACGGTGAAGTCTTGCGCCTCATCACGCAAGATGACACGGCCATTGAGTCTCAGCAAATATTTCAGCCGTAGCCGCATGTCTGCATCTTCATCGTAACCAGTGTTCGAAGGTGGGACGTGGATGATATGGTCTGAGCCCACCTTGACGACCAATGCATTACATCTGTGTTTGCTAGCATTGAGAAAAGGCCCGAGGATGGCCCCGAGTGCGCCAAGGAAGAAAGTTGGTGAAACATCTTCGGGAGTAGGAACCGCTCGAAGCCAGGTATAGCGCGTATTTCTGCAAGAAGTCGAGAGAGAGGGCAAGTGTATGACGCTGTCGGGCCTGCTTCTCCAATAATCCGCCCATCGTATTCGAGTGATTCGTGAACTTGTTGAGTGTATTTCTATCCCGAGCACTAGCGCGTTCAGACCTGGCCACGCTAATTGCGGAAGAAGGTCAATAGCAACCGCATATGCATCCAGAAGTGACTGGGAGTCATGTCGGAGAAAGCGAAGACACTCTATCCAAAGTTGGGTGCTCGAAAACGATCGGGAGGTGGAGCTGCGTGGGATGAATGTCCGAAATCAATTTGCCCAGGTCGATGTCGTCCCAACACACAGTCCACACAGCAGCCATTCGTGAGATAGATCCGCGAGAACTTGGACCTCCGCGTTCATTTCATTAAAAAACCCTTCTACACGGAGAAACACGGAACGTGGACACAGCACGAGTGCAAGTCTTCTCATCATAGGCCCCCGGTGCCGGTGCCGCAGAGAGACGCAAAGGACAGATGATGGACTTCGGTATCGTAGAAAAAAAAGTCAAGAGCAAGTCACGAATAAGCACGTAGCCCACATTGACCGCATCCGTGCCTACTGATAACTTGAACTGAGGGGAAGCTAGTGACTTGTAAGTAGGTAGTTGCAATTCATTTCCAAGCCAAGCGTGGGAGGATCGGTAACTGAAGTACTGAGGCTTCGACGCCGTGGCAGGAATGCTCAAGACACCAGACTTTAGCCTTTCCGCTGTCTACAATCAAAAGGACAAGACGCATCTTCCGAGTGAGCGCTATGACAGCTTACCTCAAGCTTCAAGTTCAGTTATTATAGAGATTCGATGAGTGTTTTTTCCAGTCCCGGCACTAAGATCTAGTAAGTCGGGATCGATGGACATTGGGTATCTCCTTTTCTATGAGAATGTCAGCTATCTCACCACGCATGATTATCTGTTGGTTGAAGTCAGGAACCGTGTTGGATGGTGTCTGGTGTCTGTAGACATGATAAATGGGTTGTACAAGTTCTGAGGTTAAAGCTAAATCGTCGAAAGCCTTGTCTCATCTATTCCTTGGATCCAGCTCGACCCAAAAGCGTTATGGAATCTCGTAATGTTGCGAATACTTATGGCATATTTATTTCTCATCTATGGAAGGGACCTTTTATAAGTGCATACACTATCCTAGCTATTACACTGGTGGAATGTCCATACCGAGAACTCCAAGTTAGTTGGTGTCCTTGTGTTGTCAATAAAGTAAATCCCGTCCAGGGGGGTAACAAAGGAATAATGGTAAGTACTAGGCTGGGAATATAAACAATGTAATCCAGTTCGATGAGTATTAGGGTCATCACAGGTCATAAGCGGGGGTCAGCAAGGAGAGGGGTAGCGGGTCGACTTAGTAGGGAAGGGATGGCGATTAGGCTCGAGCCGTGGTGTGTGTCCGAAGAGTCCAGCCATATGGACCCGGACATATCGGCTTCTGGATCCGTCCGAGCACGACCAATGCGTGGGCGAGTCTATAGTGATGAAACGATCACCGAGCACGCAAGCACGAGGGACATCCAATACAGCGTTAAGGGTCTATGTGACCTCTCCGCACTGTCCACAAATGAAGTCAGTCGCAGTCACGTCGAATGACATCACAGAAAGAGAAATGAAACGATCATGTCCTCGTCCGGTTTCCACCCACTTCCGTTCTGATGCATCACCCTTTAGACACAGATAGAAACAGACGTACCTGCTGGTTGTTGTCGATGGCTGACTTGTTATCTTGACCGTCATGATAGCGACGAGTCCATCGATGGCATTCGCTCCGTTGACAGCGACAGTCTGGTAATGATTGATTCCAACGCTAGTATTCTGGAGCAGTCCAGAGACATATTGGACAGAGGTTTGGTAGGTATATCCGTTGAACGATGTTTGGCCAGAGTACGTGCTCGCGTTCGTGACATTGGAGGTGGGAATAATACTCGATTGTGCTGTGGCGTTGCCAATCAGCCAATCGCGTCCGAGGTTGTAACTACAACGTCATGTCAGTAGAGTCATTCGCGTGACGTTCCACACACCGACCCGTTCACGACGATATTGTGTTGATCTGTGAGCGATCACCGATAATCTATGAGAGCGGAGGGAAGGAAATCCAAGGAACATACCAGCGATCGGCATTTCGTATGACACCGCCATAAATATCGCGCCACTATTTGCGTCGGACCCATTCTGGATCCAGTAACGGATGTGATTGCCGCCATCGATCGTCTCTTCGCAAGTGCCGATTTGGACATTACCATAGTCCCATCTGATGACCGCCGTCTGATTGACTGCCGGTTGGAACATATCAGTAAGGAATAGAATGATCACTTGGGCAAAATGGAATGCGCACGGTATCCGTCCCCGTCACCAAGGTTCGCGCCTTGATTGTCACCGGAATGCTGACCCAAGCATTCGGTCGAGAAACCGAACGATCTGGACCAGACGGGTTGAGGGAGGACATGATGATGACCCACTACGACATACTGACTGGTAATAGTTAATTAAACCTCCATTGCTCACAGTACTCTGAAGAACTGGTGAATCAGAGTAGGCAGATATGATGACATTGATGGGTTCGCCAAGTCCTGCAGGGTATGTATTTTGCACTTGCTGCAGCAGCAAAAAAGATCAAAGGTGACATCATGACAAGGGTGGTGAAGTGGCGCACGCACTGTGAGCATGCTGCCGCCTCCGTCCATTGGGATATAGTAGCCGTAATTCGTCTCGCGCCTCTGAGGCGGTGCCGGGGGACTTGATGAACGGGCAGCTGAGACAAGGAATGGCATCGAGAGGGTAGCAGCCACGCAAGACAACAAGGCATAGGATCTAGGGCAAGGAGTGTACATGCCGGGCGGGTAGGCACTGGTCGTAGGGCTGGCCTGCGAGAAATGAAGCAGAGTCAATCTGCTGGGAATTTAAGGAAAGAAGAAGTGAAGAGAATGAAATAAAGACTGCCTTGTAAAGGGAAGAGAATCAAAATAAGTTCTATTGGCCGCCCGGCCGCAGCGTCATGATATTTGTGCTAGCACGCTCGGACTACTACACTTTTATGTAACTCCGAAACAAGGCCCAGTGACCAGTCTAAGCGCGTCGATCTATTAAAACAGGCACCATCCAGACCACTCAAGTAAGCAATGCTACGACGAAGTAAAAAACCATCCAGCGACCTTGTTCTACCTCTGAGCTGTAATGTGTGTATGGTCAGCAGGGTGGCGTGTTCAACAAGATATTCTCAGCCCTCGGCCAGGAAGCAGCGTTCCACCGCTCCGATCGGAGCGCCTCGAGGCACCGTCGACAGAATTAGCACACCACTCGCTCTTAAGTATTCAGCTAGCCCTAGAACGTGCACAGTGCACCACACTAGCCTCACGGCACCTAGACTTGTGGTCCCCTGGCTGGCTAGGCCCCGCCCTTACGGGATCTTGTCTCCCTGGCGGGACCTTTATAGCCTACGCTAATCATACCGGGACATCCGAGCCATTCTGCTCGACTCTCGAGCGCTGTTTCGATCTACCCTTCTCATTCATGAGAATATCCCCCCCTTCCGTCCGCTGTAGGCAGATTACTTACAGAGGGCAGAAAGGAGGCAAGGTCGGCCAACATGCTTGCCTGACAATCCAAGATCCATTTTCGAGTTACGCGACGGGCGCTCACGATCCTGCGGCGTGACACGACGCCTAGGTTGCCTGTGGGTGCTGGGTTTGTAGCTAGTGTAAGCTTTCACAATACTCTCGCGGCATATCAAGTTAAAATACTACGACAGTGTTACTAACGAACGACAACTTCAAGGACACCGTTGGGTATACAACAACTTGTGTTTAGGAACTAGTACAATTCGGGGAAGCAAAACATCTGGTACATTAAATCAATAACCGTGGTGGTGCTTCAGGTGTTTTTCGTGGTGCTCCTCAGCTACACGCGATAATCAGGGGCTGAAGTTCCGTACTTCTGCTGATTACTCACCCTGTTGTTTGGCCTTATGTTTGTCGACGGCATCAAGACCCTTGGTTTCAATAATGTGAGTGATGAAAGCACCACTGGCAGCCGCCCTAATCATGCTCATCAGTCGTTGTGCCTGAGACCTGTATGTATGAACGCACAAGAATTCTTTTGCCTTGGCATGCGAAACAGTCTCACCATTCTTCTCTTTGTGCTCATTCCACGCTTTCGCGGCCTAAAGGTGGTCAGCATGTTTCAGGTCAAAAAGAGGGTAGCGGACCTCATAGGCGGCAGCAGCGGCAATGACTTCATGGGAGAGCTTGGCCTTGTGAGGCGCGTTCATGACCTTGTAAATGAGACTCGTCAGTAACCAACTTGCACGGAATGCCTAGATCGATCTCCTCACTTCGTCGTACGCCTGTTTGGTCATCGTGAAGAGTCTTGTTCGAGAGAGGAGTAGAGTAGAAAGGTGAATTGGAGAAAGTGTCGAGATAAAGATCAGTGATTGGAGTGGGTCGTTTTATATCGGATCACTCCGTGGCGCATGTTATTCTGAATGGCAACCGGGTACGGAATGGATTTGTACTGGTTTGGACAGCTCGCACCGGTGCTGCGGTTTCACCGAGACCGTGTCCAAATGCTCTGCTCGTAACCTTGCCAAACTTATCGCGTACATTATTGTTCCCAAGATACAATGCTGAAAGCGCTGAAGCCCGACCAACATCGATGCATTGACGATAAGTGATAAATCGGTGTAGATCTGGGGACCGCACACATCATTTGCCCAACCTTGGTGTGAATATATTTTGGTCCGATTCTAGTGCATTCCAGTTAGCCCTTGTCCGTTCTCTTAACGTCCTGCTATTCAATTCGATCCCAGTAATGACCCTTCTCGCCGACCTTCGTAAATCCGTAGTGATTGGGGCGATCCTTGTCAAATGCGCATTTTAGCACTAGCAGCTGGGGGTGTGGTAGCTTGGGAGGCGATACCTTAGCGATCTGTCATCGCATTCGCCCTTTGCTCCACGTCGTGGTTGGGCTATTCACTTTTTGAAAGGGGGACATTTTCAACGATAGGGTACACAGCCTTGCTGCGCCTCTCACTCGGCAATGCCCCCGCCGGCGGTGTTTCCCAGCTCTTCCACGGAAAAGTCGAATCGAAGGATTCAGGCGAGCCGAGTGTCCCCCCACTTGAGGTGCAAGAAGCGTTGTCTCGTGCGGGTCACATCAAAGTTGCAACCCAATGCGGCGCACAACCGCGTTTCTGGGGTTGGCTTGCTAAATGTCGATTGTATGGATTTGCTCATATAGGTCCTAGTGTGATAACAGAAAGTAGAGCCGGGTTGGTATGTTATTATACCAAACCTTACGCGTTTTCCCCGCCGGCGAGTCTTCTGATCAGAACCAAGATAACCGAGTCACAGGCGCAGTATCGCACTGAGTCAGCCCGGTAAGCTTGCTAGACACCGATGGGGCGGCCACTGTCCTCAAACGTCTGGACACGTACCCCCGTCAGCCCTGCTGGGTAAGCTCAAGCAGGACACATTGGCGATTTGACTTGTAATTCTCCAACAATTCAGTGGGGAAAGATCGGGCTGCCATGCGATAGGCTGGTGTTTGTAGGCTCAGGCCATCGGCTATTCCGGCTCTTGGCATGTCGCCTGCGCAATTGACTCAGCAGCCCCACGCAGCCGCCGCGGGGATGAGGCTGTTCAGGGTCTTCCGTAGTCGTCGGGAGCTGCGTACTCTGCAGCAAGCTCGACTTGTCCCGTTCTAGCGTACGATTCGTTGTTTTTTTTCGATGCGGCTTGATGTCACGCCGTGTTTCAGGTCATGTGTGTTTCTTTAAAATTTTCCGTGCCAGAAATATCACATATTGGTACCTTTTCTGGTCAGCGAGGGCGGTGCTTTTCCCGCCGCACTCGGGAACACGCGTTCTGAGCTTGAAAAGCTGTGATAAAGAATCCTTTATAAGCTGGCCGAGTCAGAGTTGCGCGTCGCTCATTTTTTCTTCCCTACCTCCATCTGCCGACCAGGATCCGTCCTCGAGTCAGTCGTACTCTCCCCAATTCCATCCGTGAGTAATTCAGTTCGATCTGCATCTGTTTCATTGTGTCCTACGTGTGCTCCATCTGGTCGGCACCGTTGCGCAAAACACATTATTGTATCGATTTCTGTCCGTCGACTGAAATCAGGCGTTCTGCGTACTGCGGTCATGTCGCCATCTTTTCACGATCATGCGTCGATCCCGAGGTCGCCCGATCTGTCTCGTCCGTCCCGACAAGGGCACTCACGAACATCATCGGTGCGGCCTTCGGGGTCACGGTCGTCGCAGTGCTCGCCGAGTCACGTTGAACTCTTGCCGCACACGGATGCACACAATACCCCCTATGTTAAGAATGAGGCGCTGATGACTCCGTCTCGTGGTTCCAGACCCGCCAGGCAATCCGCGTTGTCGCCTGGCCCCAGTTCATATCCAATAATCCCTCCCCACTCCGCAATTTCAGATCAATATCTCCCGTATACTCCAGATCAACATGTCCTTCCCGTCAACTCACTGCTGAATCAACGACCGATCTCGCATCACCCCGGTCTTTCACCTAACCCCGGTCACCAGATTTCTTCGCCCTCTGTCCTTGAAAGTTCTACACTTTCAAGCTTGTCTTCTCGCCATGCTGCGATAAACAGCCAATCTGCACGTCCACGGACGTCCAACCAGGTCTTTAACAACATATCGGATCTTGCCTCCCATTATGGGATACCCCAGTTTTTACCAGTCGCCCCTCGCACAACCCCACGTAGAACAGCTGACTTTGAAGAAGCATCCTCGTCGCATCAGACTGAAACCCTTTCGTCTTCCCCCGATTTCGCAAGTCTTTGCTCCAACTATTTGAACATGTTGTCTCAAAATCCCGGCGATAATGGCGCGAATGTTGTCCCAACAGGGGACACTGCGCCGGTAGCGGCCGCCGCAGACGTGACGGACGCTGAGGCTATTCGATCACTCATGGACGTGCTGAATGGTTTGTCGATTTTTGTCGCCTGTTCGATTGAATCCGACTTATTTTACTCCGCAGCAACGCCCGAGCTTCAGATGTCCAACGATCTGAACGAGTATCTGACATCGCCGCTTATTGATTCGCCTTTCGACGACGACTTGCTCACTACCCCTGCTGTCGAATCCGACATGCATGCGGACATCATGACAAGTCCTCTTATGGGTGACTTTGGGAACGACTCGTTTGACGAATTCCCGCCTCTGTTTAGCGGGTTCGATGACGCCATCTGTCAGCGGTCGAAACCGCCACAGAATGAGCCTCCTGTCTTCCCTCACCAACCCAACTTCGACAGCTTGTACAGACTAGAGTCTCCCAACGCACCGCTCATAGACACCCCTAGTGCCTCTCCGTTCCCTAGACAGACGGCCCCTCTCCCATCAACCAAGCGGAAGTCTACCGCTACTGGTACTCGCAAGAACATTACCCCCGGGTCGCTCGTTCCGGTTGATGCACCCACGCAATCGCGCAATTATCTCACCCCTTCCACTACTTCTCGGAAAGAGCTTCCTGCCACCTGGCGTCGTAAGCGGCTACGTACTGCTGACCCGGGTGACGAAGAAGATCAGCTTGTCGAGGAAGGTCTGACTCCCACGCTGTCAGAGCAGGAGCAAATTGAAGCGAAGCGACGCCAAAACACGATCGCAGCTCGCAGGAGTCGGAAGCGTAAGCTAGAGTATCAGCGGGAGTTGGAGGAGAGTGTGGAACTTTACAAGCGGGAGAGCGAGATGTGGAAGCAGCAAGCAATGACCTACCAGGCTTTGCTTCGCAGCCACCATATCGAGTGCCCAGAGTTCCCAGATCCATGATCTCTGCTCCTTTGCGCGGTGTTCTTGTGTTTCTTTATACCATTGTTGTCCGTGTCCCATGCATTCTTTTTTTCTTTGTTTTCGCAGACGATTTATGCCTAACCCCAGCCTGGGTGATCAGGCTGTAATCTTCGATGCTCCGTGTATTCCTACACTCATCACTCATCATCCACTTTCCCCACGTCCAATTGGTTAGGAGCATCGTCGTAACCCCATCCCCCCCCTGTCCCCCATTTTCGTACTTGATCCAACCATCAAAGTCTTCTTGAATCCAACTTGTCCCATCTTTACCACGCCATGTGCCTCGCTAGATTGAATACATAACCAAACATTTCAATTGTGATGTGACTTTGATTCAGAATCAACCTAGGGTCTCCGTGGCGTGTGCACCAGTGATGAGACATGAGAAACCCACTCGTCCGTAATATAAGTACGCGTAGCCGTTGCGTGGATTTATGGCCCTTGCGCTTTTTTCGAACAAGAACCTGAACATTTGAATTCTCCAATCAGCCAAGATTCCGCGTGAACACCGCTCGGCGTTCTCCACCTCTGTTGACCTGGGTCGTGAGCCTCGTGGCCGAAGCCCCACCTTCTCTACTCGCTTCTCCATGTTTGCCACACCCACGAGGAACAGCACATACGAGCGTCTCGAAGGCGGGATGGGTCCCGGCCGACCGAGCAGAAAGCTCCCTTGGAAGAAGATAGCAATCGGGTGCGGCATACTTATGGGGCTCGTCTGGTTTTTTGGTCCTCGTGGAGACGCCCTCTCAGCAGGTACGCCCTTTTTCTTTTTTTTCTCGTTCGAATCCAGCGAAAGCAAGTCCACGTGCACCTATCTAACGGTACCCTCCCCAGAACTTCCAACGCCTGGATTAGAAGACATTTACCCGCCACAAGGCAAGATACCCTTTCAAACGCAGGCGAGCGTAGCGCTCGGTTCAGAAGGCGCAATTCACCCGACCTCGACCGTCTCCGCCTCATCTCCAGTGCCTACATCCCCCGAATCCGATCCCGACCCGCTCAAAACGGTCCACTGCACCACCCCATATGCATCCCACCTCCCGCTCGTGCAATACGCACTCATGATCGACGCGGGTTCGACTGGTTCTCGTATCCACATTTACAAATTCAACCACTGCGGTCCTTCGCCCTCGTACGAATACGAAGTCTTTAAGATGATTCAACCGGGTTTATCTGACCGGACCAAGACGCCACAAGGTGCTGCGGAGAGTCTAGACATCCTCTTGAACGAAGCGCTCCGCGTCGTACCGGCGTCGTTGCACCGCTGTACGCCCGTGGCTGTGAAAGCGACGGCGGGACTTCGTCTGCTTGGCGTCAAGGAGAGCCAGGCGATTTTGGAAGCGGTGGAGAAGCGGTTGAGGGACGAGTATCCGTTCGTGGTGCCGGACGAGGGTGGGGTGGTGATCATGGATGGGAGGGAGGAAGGTGTGTATGCGTGGATTACGGTGAATTATTTGTTAGATGCGATTCGGGCGGATTCGCCCAAGGACGCCCCGACGTATGCGGTGCTTGATTTGGGGGGCGGGTCGACGCAGATCGTGTTTGAGCCGGAGCAGGATGAGGAGGCGAGGGCGGATATGGGTGCGGATGGGGTGCTCAAGGATGGGGAACACAAGTATGAGCTGGTGTTTGGGGGGGAGGAGAGGGTGCTGTATCAGCATTCGTACTTGGGGTATGGGTTGAAGAGTGCGAGGGCGAGCGTGCATCGGGTGGTGGAGTTTATGGATGGGCTGAGGACCACACGGGTGAGTGGAGGCAAGCTGCCAAGGGTAGCGAATCCGTGTCTCGCACAGAGGACGACGAAGGAGGTGGACGTGCCTTTGGGGGAGAGCAAGGACATGACCAAGGTGTTGATGGCGGGGGAGGACATTGGGAGTTTCGAGGCGTGTAACCGGGTTATAGAGTTGGTCATGGCCAAGGACTCGTGAGTTGTCACTCGCTTTTCCTTTCTCTCTGGCTCGTTGACGATTGCGTTACTGACAATTTAATTCTTATGAACCGTAGTATCTGCGAGGTCAAACCGTGCTCGTTCAATGGTGTCTACCAGCCTTCGTTGTTGGATGCATTCCCGACGGGCAAGATCCTCTTGCTCTCATATTTCTACGATCGGATTATTCCCCTGATACCCCCACCACCCAACGGCGGCCAACCGCGCATCACCGTCTCGACGATCGCCACCCTCGCACGTCAAGTCTGTGCAGGTCCGAGCAGCTGGGTGGACTACTGGGGAGCCTACCCTGACGTGATCGAGGAGTTGGAAGATCGACCAGAGTGGTGTCTCGATCTGACGTTCATGCATGCCTTGTTGGGACTTGGGTACGAGTTTGCGGACGTGCGTGACGTGGAGCTCGGGAAGCGGATTGAAGGGACGGAGTTGGGGTGGTGTCTTGGTGCGACGATCGCGATGGTGGGGGGTGGGGAGGTGAAGTGTCGGGCGTGAGGTCTTGGAGGTTGGAGTTGGACATATGCGGATGTGAATCAGAAAAAAAGTACAGAGTACGACTAGAGCGAACGTTGGACGTATTTATTTTATTTGTCCAGACGATTTCTTGCATGCGCTCGTTTATGCAGAGGTTTGGTACGCGGTACGAGGTGTGTAAAAGTCTGCACATGTACCTCTGGATTCAGATGCGTGCGGTGTACGAATGTGCTTCTCAACTGTGCGATCACCCCATGTAGAATCGATTCGCAGCGCACAGGCTATCAAGGGCTCATATGTCGTACGTATTTGGCATGAGACCTTGCGTCTGTAACTAGGTTGCATGTTGATTGAACGAGCCAAATTAGTAGGCGGTTTTTTTTGTCTACGTATAACGCCGGCAACCGTGTCTGATTGGGCTCGCCGCTACCTCTGCGGCACAGTCCGTAGGGCAAATAAGCGGTCGTTGGTCATCGTGATTTGTCATCACCGCCGCTCGCCTCGGCCAGCCGACGAGTGAAGCACTTTGCTTGTAGTCCGGTGACCAGACTACTTTGCTCGGCGCAATCTGCCCAGTACCTGAGGTGCTTTCGAGTCACTATATAAGAATAAACCTCACATTTCCTGTGGATGCGTGGATCCATCACACAGCAATGTCACTTCCTGATAGCACCACCGTTCTCATTGTAGGCGCAGGTCCAACGGGCCTCGCAGCAGCCTTGTCGCTTCTCCACCATGGCTTTCGTGATTTCGTCGTCGTGGACGCTGTGCAGCACGGCGAGAACACTTCTCGCGCTCTCGTCGTTCATGCTGCCACTCTCGAGGTAAGATCTTTCCTCGTGCCTTTCTCCCATTCTCTTATTTAGTGCTCTGTAGGCTCTAGACACGATTGGGTGTGGAGACGACATCATATCTCAGGGAACAAAGGTCACGAGGGTCGGCATCGGGACACGTTCAGGTACCCTAGCTGGTCCTGATATCGGGTATCTCAAACGCTACACGCGGCACCCGTACGCCGTTGTCATTCCTCAGAACCTGACCGAACATGTCCTCGGGACAAAGCTGGCTAGCCTTGGGGTGTCTGTCCATCGACCTCTAAAGGTCGTCGGAATGAAGCGCAACATGGAGAATACGCAGCTGACCGATGTTTCGTTCGAAGACGGCAGAGTGATTACCGCGAAATATGTCGTCGGTGCAGATGGCGCACGCTCAGTGGTAACTTCTTGTTTGCAATCCTCGGTGTCACGTTGCTCACATTTGCTCTCAGGTTCGTACGACTGCTGGTATTGGCTTCACAGATCCGATGAGCAAAAGAGCGGAAAAGGTGACCAACCTTGCGCAGATGGTCCTCGCAGACGTCACTTTTGATGCTCCGGCCGAGGACATCCCTTTTGCAGGCACCTTGTCTTCGAACAGTTTCTTCCTTTGTGTCCAAATGCCCTCCACTTTTAACGAATACCTTGTCGCCAATGGTCACCCCTCTCTTACTGGCCAACTCTACCGCATCGGCTCTGGGGTGCCTTTGGAAGACGGAGAAATTCCATGCTCGCCCTCAATGGAATATCTGCAAGACCTTGTCGATCGATTTGGGCCATATAGTTTGTCATCCGATCCTTCTGTGAACCCCAAATCCAAGTCTATACGTATCAAGGACGTCGTCTGGGTCACTCGTTTCCGTAATCACGCTGCGATCGCGGATACACCGTTTACCCGGCTTGGTTCTTCAGGGTCGTTACAACCAGGAGAACCAGGGGGTGGCGTTATCCTTCTGGTCGGCGACGCAGCACACATTCATTCCCCTGCTGGTGGACAGGGTATGAATCTCGGGTTGCGCGACGCGGTCTTTCTGGGGGAAGCGCTGACGAAACACATACACGCGACCGAGACCAAGCGCCTCTCCGAAGCAGACGCGATTCTTCGGGATTTCGCGGCGGTGCGACATGCACATGCGCTCGAAACGATTGGGCTCACTAAAGGATTATTGTCGATCATGGGTTCGAAGCATGGGGAATGGGTGTATTGGTGGTTGCCGATTAGCGCGGAGACGGTACGGAATTGGGGGTTGTGGGTGGCGGGGATGTTGCCGTTTATGCAACGAAAGATGGCTTGGGAGTTGAGCGGGTTGGGTCGGCGGTGACTTCGGCGATAGCTTGTTCTTCTTCTTTCGCTTTCGGGATGTGGATCACGATCCATGCGTACCTGTTTTTTCGAGGTACTATCATCTCTAGTTGTATTATAGTTGGATGCAATATGCACAACTCTTCCCGTTTCTCGAATGATTCTACAACAACAAACTTCTTTTATCCGGCATTGTTCGAACTAGTGGTTTCCAATAATGATAACTCGGACTGGGTCCCCATGGGTTCTAGACATTTGGTGCAGTACTTACACCTACTTAAGTTACAATATTATTAATATAGGTCTTGGATGAGACCATCAACCACAGATGCCAGTTATACATCGACCAGGCTGGTAACCCTGAGACTCTTTGATCTACTGTAGGGGTCCCGCACTTGGTATATACGTCACAGCATGCACATATCGAGTTGGATCGGCCGTGGTGGAATGTACATCCATTGGGGCAGTTTTATCCTTGAAGCCATCCCGGGGCATATTCGGCAGCACAAACATGTGGTATGGGATGGCGTTGAAGTTCGTCTGTTGTTCAGGCTGCAGGATCAGGAATAGTTATATGGGTAATTGAAGGAATGACTCTGGGTCTGCATAAGTTACGATAAGTACGGATGTCTCAGAGGATGCGTACGGCGTACGTAGCTGTGCGATCAATCGATCACCCTTGTGTAGAATCGGTTCGCACGGCACTCACCAGGGATTCATATGTACATACATATTTGGAGTGAGACCTGTGCTTGTAAACTAGGTTTGCTGATTGAACGAGCCAAATTAGTAGGCCTTTTCTTTGGTCCTACGCTAATCTGCAAAGACAATGTGTAACGTTATCGCTTGACGACTCTACTAAAGACTTTGAGAGTTATGATTGGCCAGCCGGCAAGCAAAAAGAGGTAATCATGGCAGAAAACGGAAGTCATCAAGTCACAAATAGGGAAGTGAAACCACGCTAACCGAAAACATCCAGCTCTGAACCACATTTATGCAAGATTTATGCGCTTCACGTTTGTAGATTACATAGTACGTTGGCAACTGCGTGTCTGATTGCGCTCGCCGCTACCTCTGCGGCACAGTCCGTAGTAGGACAAATAAGCGGTCGGTCACTATCATGATTTGTCATCAACCCCACTCACTTCGACAGCTGACGAGAGGCACTTTGCTCGGCGCAGTCTGCCCAGTCACCATATAAGTAAGTGCAGTACAAACCCCACCCACTTCCCGTTGATGCGCCCCATCACGCAGCAATGTCACTTCCTGATAGCACCACTGTTCTCATTGTAGGAGCTGGTCCAACGGGCCTCGCAGCCGCTTTGTCTCTCCTCCACCATGACTTTCGTGACTTCGTCGTCGTAGACGCTGTGCAGCACGGCGAGAACACCTCTCGCGCTGCCGGCATTCATGCTGCCACCCTCGAGGTAAGGTCCTCCCTCGTGCCCTGCTCTCGTTCCCTCAATGTCTTGTAGGCCCTGGATACGATTGGATGTGGAGACGACATCATATCACAGGGAACAAAGGTCACGAGGGTCGGCATCGGAACCCGCTCAGGTGTCTTAGCTGATACTGATCTCGCGTATCTCAAACGGTACACGCGGCACCCATATGGCGTTGTCATTCCTCAGAACCTGACCGAACATGTCCTCGGGACAAAGCTGGCTAGCCTCGGCGTATCTGTCTACCGACCTCTAAAGGTCGTCGGAATGAAGCGCAAAATGGAGAATACGCAGTTGACCGACGTTGCGTTCGAAGACGGCAGAGTGATTACCGCGAAATATGTCGTCGGTGCTGATGGCGCACGCTCAGTGGCAAGTTCTTGTTTGCAATCTTCGATGACACGTTGCTCACATCTGTGCTCAGGTTCGTACGACTGCTGGTATTGGTTTCACTGACCCGATGAGCAAAAGAGCGGAAAAGGCGACCAATCTTGCGCAGATGGTCCTCGCAGACGTCACCTTCGATGCCCCGGCCGGGGACATCCCCTTTGCAGGCACTTTGTCCTCAAACAGTTTCTTCCTTTGTATCCCAATGCCTTCCACTTTTAATGAATATCTTGTCGCCAATGGTCACCCCTCTCTTACTGGCCAACTCTACCGCATCGGCTCTGGGGTGCCTTTGGAAGACGGAGAAATTCCATGCTCACCCTCAATGGAATATCTCCAAGACCTTGTCGATCGATTTGGGCCGTATAGTTTGTCATCCGATCCTTCTGTGAACCCCAAGTCCAAGTCTATACGTATCAAGGACGTCGTCTGGGTCACTCGTTTCCGTGACCGCGCTGCGATCGCGGATACACCGTTTACCCGGCTTGGTTCTTCAGGGTCGTTACAACCAGGAGAACCAGGGGGTGGTGTTATCCTTCTGGTTGGCGACGCGGCACACATTCATTCCCCTGCTGGTGGACAGGGTATGAATCTTGGGTTGCGCGACGCGGTTTTCTTAGGGGAAGCGCTGATGAAGCACATACATGCGACCGAGACCAAGCCTCTCTCCGAGGCGGACGTGATTCTTCGGGATTTCGCGGCGGTGCGACATGCACGTGCGCTCGAAACGATTAGGCTCACTAGAGGACTGTCGTCGATCATGGGTCCGAAGCATGGGGAGCGGATGTATTGGTGGTTACCGATCAGTGCGGCAAGAGTTCGGATTTGGGCGTTGTGGGTGGTGGGGATGCTGCCGTTCATGCAGCATAAGATGGCTTGGGAGTTGAGTGGGTTGGGTCGGCAGTGATTTCGGTGCTAGCCTCTCTTTTCTTCTTTCACTTTTGGACTTTGAGTCACAATCAATGCATACCTGTTTTCTCGAGGTATTATCATCTCTAGTTGTATTATAGTTGGATGTGACATGCACAACTTTTCCCATTGACTCGACACGATTTGGCAATCACTTTGATTTTGATTGCCATTGATTGCACTTTTGATCCGATGAAGATAATATACTCGATGGGGTTGATGAGAGTCTGTGATTACTTTGGATTACAACATCTAACTTTGATCCTGTCATGTACTGCACTTTCTAGACACCCTATATTGGATGATGATATCCATTTAGTATACTGCAGGCAGGTATTGGCGTTCCTCTGCCAGTGGTTTTTCGAATTCAGATGGTCAGCCAGCCAGCGCGTGAAGTACGGCTTTCGATGCCAAATCCCAATGACTCCAGACTCCGGAGTCCGGAGCGCCTTAATAACAAGTACGTACTGGGTGTGATGCATGATGACTCGCACTGCCCTTCTCACGCACCCACGGTTACTACTAGGGGTAATCTCATGACTGGTATTACAGTCAACTCTGTAATAACCCATACTCTGTGAAAACACATACATACAATTTTCCATTTTCCAAAGTTCAGTTCGGTGCTTCCAGCCTCAATCAAAACCAATACTCTCCCACAAGCCTGGGCCTATCCCGAGAAGTGTGGGTTATTACTCTCCGCTGTACGTCGGTTTAAATGCCACGTTTGCTGCGCCTTGGCCATATGCATTACGAGATACACCAAGAGCCCGTACATATTTGGAATGGAATGTACAAGCCAAAATTTACGCTGTGTCTTTTCGTGTAAGTCTGCATCATGTCACATGTGTGATCGAGGCCGAAGTACGTCACAGTCCGGTGACTGGAGGAAGAGTGCGATCAGCGTCGGACGAACTTGACGTTACTTAGCGGTCGCCGACTCGCCGGTCGGTCATCATGATTTGTTGTCACTGTTTTCCTCCGCTCGCAAGTTACATGGATAGTGCGACAGGACTCTGATAGGCCCATCACGGTGTTCGGTGCGGTTGCCGTACAATGCCTCCATCCATCTAGTAACAACCGTATATAAACCTCACGGATTTCCGGTCGATGCTCTCCATCACATACCAATGTCTCTTCCAGATAGCACCACCGTTCTCATTGTAGGAGCAGGTCCAGCGGGCCTTGCCACCGCACTATCTCTCCTCCACCACAACTTTCGTGATTTCGTCATCGTAGACGCTGTGCACCACGGCGCGAACACCTCTCGTGCTCTCACTGTTCATGCTGCCACTCTCGAGGTAAGGTGCTTCCTCGTGTCTCTCTTCGTGTCTCAATGCTTTGTAGGCCCTGGATACGATTGGGTGTGGAGACGGCATCATATCACAGGGGATGAAACTGGAGAGGGTCCAGACTTGGACCCGCTCGGGTCCCCTGGCTAGTGCTGATCTAGCGTATCTCAAAAGATACACGCGGCATCCTTATGGCGTTATCATTCCTCAGAACCTGACCGAACATGTCCTCGGGACAAAGCTGGCTAGCTTCGGCGTGTCCGTTCATCGACCTCTAAAGGTCGTCGGAATGAAGCGTAATACTGAGAATGCGCTGCTGACCGATGTTTCGTTCGAAGACGGCAGGGTGATTACCGCAAAATACGTAGTCGGTGCTGATGGCGCACGCTCAGTGGTCAGTTCTTGTTTGCAATCCTCGGTGTCACGTCGCTCATATCTGCTCTCAGGTCCGTACAATCGCTGGTATCGGGTTTACTGACCCGATGAGCGAAAGGCCGGAAAGCGAGACCAACCTCGCGCAGATGGTCCTCGCAGATGTCACTTTTGATGCTCTGGCCGAGGACATCCCTTTCACAGGCATCTTGTCCTCGGACGGTTTCTTCTTTTGCTCCCCTCTGCCTTCTACCTTTAACGATTACCTCGCCGCCAACGGTCACCCCTCTCCTACTAAACTCTATCGCATCGGCTCTGGCGTCCCCTTGGAAGACGGAGAAGTTCCACACTCGCCCTCGAGAGAATATCTCCAAAACCTCGTCGATCGGTTTGGGCCGTATCGTTTATCGTCCGATCCTTCTGTGAATCCCAAGTCCAAGTCCATACGTATCAAGGACGTCATCTGGGCCAGTCGTTTCCGCAACCACGCTGGGGTCTCCGATACACCATTTACGCGCCTTGATTCTTCAGGGTTGTTGCAATCAGGAGAACCAGAGGGCGGTGCCATCCTTCTGGTCGGCGACGCGGCACACATTCATTCCCCCGCTGGTGGACAGGGTATGAATCTCGGGTTGCGCGACGCGATCTTTTTAGGGGAAGCGTTGATGAAACACATACACGCGACCGAGACCAAGCCTCTCTCCGAAGCAGACGCGATTCTTCGCGATTTCGCGGCGGTGCGACACGCACGTGCGCTTGAAACAATTAGGCTCACTAAAGGACTCCTGTCGATCATGGGTACGAAGCGTGGAGGGTGGGCATATTGGTGGTTACCGATTAAGGCGACGACGGTACGGAATCTGGTATTGTGGGTGGCGGGGATGTTACCATTTGTGCAGCAGAATATGGCTTGGAAGTTGAGCGGGTTGGGTCGGAGGTGATTTTTGGTGCTGGCTTTGTCTTTTTTCCCTTTTCTTTTCTTATGTGTATGTACTTGTGACCGTCTGATTGTCATTCATGTTCACTTGCTTTCTAGAGATATCACGTTATATCTGATTGTATAATCGGTATACGCACAAGTCTTCTCTTTCCTTGTTCGCGTTTGCGGGAACTCGATCCTTACTGCATGGATCGAGACTAGATGCTAAGGAGAAATGCTACGGTTTTCGTTCAGCCGTCTCAACCCTCGAACGATGATCCTGCATGCCTGCCTAATCGAAAAAAAAGGGTAATGTGAACGATTCACCTTTCTGCGAGTGGCAGATAGCCATGGATGAGTACTGTTGATAACTACTTACGACACCTGTTACATACATAGATAAGCTCAGGTGATAAAGGTTACGATGACTAAAGCAACGGGCGTAAAATGCAAGTGTTCAGGTAACAAGAAAAAATAACCCCCTAGTACCTGTTGCTCTCGTCGCTCCAACTTCAGGCAACGTACGGTCGCACACGCAAAGGTAGTTTGCACCCCACTTCACCTGCAATCTTTGGCCGTGGGAGCACTCCCCATCCGATTTCAACCTTGGTATCTTTGCCATCACGCATCTCAAACACAAAATTCTTCCCCAAACAGGTCCTCGGGCCATCCGCGAAGGTGAGCAAGTGGCGATGACCCTGGATTTCTTTCGCCTTGGCAGGTATCCCATCCTGACCGTGCCCGTCCTCGAGCCATCGACTCGGCCGGAAGGCTTTGGCATCCTCACCCCAAATTGCGGTGGAGCGATTCACGCATTCGATCGAAACAGTGACGAGGGTGTCTTTGGCGATCGTCAGGTTGCCGACCAGTTCGCCATATTTCGTGCGGACGGGTTCGGAGAGCGGGATGACATCATCTTCCGCAGCCTGTGGAGGTGCCATACCATCGATAATCATCGATAGCGCGAACACGTACGATGCATGAAGAGGAGGGAAGGATGGAGAGAGGTCAGTGTGGACGTACGATACGGGTAAGCTCGGCGAAAGGTGGATGTAGGCGGAGGATTTCGTGGACGACGGCGTCGAGATAGGGAAGACTGTTTGTAAGTTGGTCGTACGTTGGGTCTGCTCCATGCTCGAGAAGTTCGTTTCGCAACTTTGTCTGCACGTCCGGGTTCCGCGCGAGCTCGAGCAGGGCCCACTAGGATCAGTGGTCAGTCGATGTACGGAGAATGCGTGGGTGGGATTTACACTGAAGCTGGCTAGGGTGAAGACATGTATGAGTCAGCATGCGCCCAAGAATATCTAGCGCATATATTTACCAGAAGTCGTTTCATACCCTGCGACGAGCAACTCTTTCACCTACAAAACCGACGTTGAAGGACTTCCAGGATGTGTGCGACGAGATTCATTTACCTCAGCTATGACTTCATCTCTCGTGAAGTGGAACTCCGAATCTTCATTCGCGCGCTTGACTATTTGCCAGTCGAGCAGGTCAGTAGTGCATGTAAAAGAACATTTGGAATAGACCATGTACTGAGTAACCCAATAATAGACCTCTCCTCCTTTCCCCCGACTATACCCATCTCCAACTCTTTCCGTGTTCGAGAGAGCAAAACATTTAATATCTCTTCCATTGCAATGTTGAGCTTCCGGGCAAACATTGAGCGTGACGTAGGTATGTCCATGAGAAACGGAAAGGCCTGTGCCAAGAGAATAAGGCGTCTGTTGATGGCCGTGGAGCGGGAGGACGAGGCGAATGTGTCAAAGACTTCGGTGACGTGGGTGTGCTTGCCTTCGAGCGCGCCAAAATTGTGAGAGAAACCTGCAAGGCCGATAGTATCGAGTCTGCAACAACAATTATGCATGTATCGGAAGAAGAAAGGGGTAGACCATACGATATGTAATTCATCCTTCAACATGAGCAGGTCAGACATTGATTATGAACATACGAAAGGTCATTTCGCAAAATGCACCAGATTTGAACATCGATGAGAGCGCTATCCCCACCATTCGACTGGATGAGAACATCCCAAGCTCCTTTCGCCTGTAAAGCGAGTTCGCACTCATGTAAGATAAAGAGCACTACTCATACTATG
>JBBPQP010000192.1:0-39898 GCA_038092555.1 Boletus subgraveolens | reverse complement strand
GCCAGATTTGTCGGGGCGTGTCAGGTGAAGGGTAATGATACCTGCGTGGCGAGAATCGGCACGAGCATTAATTTCAAGTTGATGCGCTCACCAGTCCATCAAGGTGTAATTGTAGTATCTATCATGGAGAAAGTCACTTTGCTAATCACACTATTGTACCGCATAGTGGGAATTATACCAGAACGTGCCAACCTGGTCTCCGCCAGTAAAATTATACAAGAATGAATTTCCAGGGGAGATTGGACACTGAGTGACATAGGCTGTACCATCCATCTGGTTGGAACGGTGCTGGGAGATACCATGAGAGTGCTGTGAATATGATAAGCATGAGTACCAGGTGGGACAACTGCAGAAGGACATTCACAGGTACTGACAATTGTTGTTCCAGTGAACACGCCCGTATCAGTCAAATCATTGGCGACAGTAATCGGGAATCTGTCACCCTTCGAAACAGTCACACCATGGCTGAATGCTGCAGATGGAAGGGAGGTGTACCTTGTATCCAGAAATGACGGTGGGAAGGTAGGCTGTTCACCTTTCTTCCTAGCAAGGACGGTACTGAAGAGTGTCAGCATATTTTCAACTCCTAGATAACTCACACCTACACTCTTGAAAAGCCATCCGGATTCACACAATGGTTCACAATTGAGAGATAAACGGGAACTGTCCGAACGGCAGTGAGAGCCGCAATATGGCTGGTAGTAAGGGAAGTGGTCTGATCAGGAACGAGACCATTGGCTGGGGTAATAATGGGACATATCGCAACTTGAAGTGTCTCCGCCAAACCAAGACACGAACCATGGCATGAGCTATGAGCCACAATATGGTGGAAAGTGAAGTTTAGCGATTGGACCAAAAGACGCACTGTATATCCTACCAGAAGGACCCCCAATCAAAATGCCGAACGCGCAGACCATAACTAGAGCCCACACAGATGTAACATCATAAGACATCCAAACTATGGGTTCTGCATATGGTTAACCAAACGCCAGAAAGATAGAAAATTAGAGATCAGAACGCAGATATTCGATCATTTCTCCATGGCAAGTTTAGCCGCTGGAGGGGTTCAAAGCTAATTTAGGCATCTTGGCCGAGTGCAAACGATGGGAACATGTGGGGAACCTACATATTTGCTGGAATATTCAATGTGAAAAGCTTCGGTACATCTGAATAGTGATAGGAAGTTAACCGCGAACCGAGAAAGGAGTTCTGCGTGGGACGTCAAGCTGGCCAGATGATATACTAGTTATCCCCTAGGAGCGAAGCCAAGGGCAGTATCGTTCGCTCGAAGAAGGTTTGGGTCAATAACACGCACTGCGCTGATGAAGTAACCCTATTGGACCCTCGGTTTATGAGAATTCGGATGCTCATGTGCGACTTGGATATCCCATTACTCAAAACCGACGCCCATCCTTGGTCACAATTCTGGACCCGATAGAACGTATGGCACATCTGGACCGTCATCATTCCACGAAGGCAACGACAAAGTCACGTACAGCGCAATAGATTTTAGGCTGGATCATTGCGGACTTGACAATAAATGCATTGATTTTGCTTGACGGACCGGTGTTTGTGCGGCGACAGCGTGACCGTTTAAAGTCGTCTCCGCATTTATATTACGAGAAGTACAACGGCTGACCCCACCTATTCTCGAATCCCGCCGCACGTTCATGCTGACCGTGTACCGTTTCTTGACCTCCAGAAATGAACGCGTACGTCTCAGGGAAGTAATAGAGCATCTCGTTGAAGATAAGGGTTAGCCGAACGGTGGGCGACGCGTAGGTGCGACTTTGGAGAGCATGTCGATGGTGACGAGATCTTATAGTGGTACAAAAAGTGTAGTGCGCTTCGCGCGCAATTACTGTAATTAATTAATTAGTCGTTCCCCACGGTCGCTCGGCAGTAACCGGTGCACACAGCGTATCATTATCACACGTTGAAACGTTGACTGGTGACAACCACAAGGCACATCAACATGTATCCAACAATTATTCATTTGGGCGGAAAAGCATGAGACATGGTCGCTTTGGATGCTTCACTCTGAGTTTTCAAGCACGTCTATCTATGTAAGTGGGAGCCTCAGGTAATTTGGCATAGTAACCGTGTTAGCTAGTATGAACCGCAACTTGGCACCCGTGCTTCCCGGTATCAGACAACACGACTGACGCGGACGCCCGATCCTGGCCGGTAGGAGCCCCGCGGCATACGAGGATGGGTCTTATCACTGTCTGTAATGTCGCCGAATGTGTTTAAAATGTCGGGATGTCGGAATTCCACCAAAGTAAAGGACCAGGCCCAGGGCCACTGAAACGGGCACAGCCCCCGGTGTATAGGAACGATACAGAAATAAAAATAACTTAAAAACAACGAGGGCAGGTGTCTGCCTGGAACCCGTCTCTCTCCCTCAACACCCCCACACCCTCACTGGTAACTTTTTTTCGTCCTCCGTTGGCACTGACTCTAGTTCTCCTAGCCATCTACTTACGCGCTTTACACCGTTGTGAATGCCCGCCCTTGCCATGTACAGCAGAGTGATCTCTGCTGTGTATTGCATGCGTGTGCACACATTATTTTGGGGCACTTAAAATTCAACAGGTGATGAGTCTGCAGCCTGCCTCATATGGCTTTATATTATTCGATTCGCACAAGGAGGAGGCGTCCTTGGCATCAAACTCTGGATATAGGCTCGCCTTGAAGAGACACTGCAGGATTCGGTGCAGCTTGGTTCGTGATTGCCGTCGCCACAGGGAGAACGCCTGCTTCACAAGCTAACTTCGACGTGCGAATGGTGTGTCATCGCTTTATGATGTCGAGGCCCTGCTTCCCTGCGGGAGCTGGCTCGACGACGAGCAAGGTACTTGGCTTCCCAGTTGAGCATAACGCTTCACGATGCCGGTTTGCGACTAGCATGCTCTTGGCTTCGGACACGTGCATCCGAATGGTACATACACCCAACAAGGTCGCTGTGGAGCATTCACTGGTGCCCAAGCCAACCCGTTCGTTTATCAAGCTTTCCTTTTCATTCCGACCCGGCTGTCTATCATCATCATTATGAGATATGCGCCAAACAAGTTGGCATGGTGACGTTTTATCTTAGCGCCGGCGGGCTCCGCCATACAGGGAGCATGAGGTGGATATGTACGATTGGCAACGGATATCCGTTCGCCGGCACAGCAAGACCAAACACTCGCCGACGGCGGGTGGGTCAATCAATCACCCCAGTGCCCCTGCACAGTCTGGAGCAAGAAAGAAGGAGAGTGGTGAACTCGGAATAGTGTTATCGCATTCAGACAGACGGGGTGCAGGCTCGGGTGGCAGAGTGTCCAGGGCAGTCGGTCCTGACGTACCTGAGCGGACCAGATAACTTGTCAAAAGTAAAAGATAAGTGTCTTACGACAGGCCCTGATACTTGGCGGGATGGAGCCATGGGGGAATGGCAAAATCAGCGCAAAGTGACGGAAC
This sequence comes from Boletus subgraveolens, assembly GCA_038092555.1. NCBI lineage: Eukaryota > Fungi > Basidiomycota > Agaricomycetes > Boletales > Boletaceae > Boletus > Boletus subgraveolens. Next base: position 36,436 of record JBBPQP010000192.1, on the reverse strand, counting down.
AGCCTTCTCTTGAAGGTCAATGGCGAAATCAGCTCACTCGGTCTGGTGGCACAAATTCTAGCGGAATCTCGACGGGGAGAGGAGATAGGCCTGATAAAAGCTCATATTGGGCTTTGGCGTCTTCTTCTTCGTGTGACTACTATGGAGAAGTCCGTTAGCGAGTCCAGCAAACGGAAGTCTGTGGATGGCGAGGGAGGCCATGGAATACAGATAGGGTATTTCCTCTCCGTCCTATACATCCACAAAATTTTTCATTGACCTTTCGGCGCCAACAGCTATCGCACTCTTTCAATTCGCGTTGATGAGAAGCTACGAGAAAAGCCTGACAAGTCTGCAGACCCTTCAGATGCCATTGCTGCCATCGACGTCCACCTCGTCTCAACCGACGAAGTCTATGTTCGCTATTCGTGCAGTCCCGCCGTCGGTCTTGAGTCTGCTGCGGTCCAACGCAGATTAAAGGATGGGAAAAACATTATTAGCCCCCCTCCTACCAAGTACTGGCTCAAGGCGCTCAACTACATCTTCGGTGGTTTCAACTTTCTTATGTGGATTGCGTTCATCGTCACAATCGTATGTCTCCCCATTCGCATCCTCTGCTTATCCCGTCATTGATGGACGATCCGCTAGCTCTCCTATAAGCCCTTGGGATCGCCCCCGCTAGCCTTTAACCTCGGCGTCGCTGTTCTCCTTGTATGTGTCACCTCTATTAACCCGCCTTTCTTAGTTATCAATGTTATGCCCCTCACAGCTGCTCGTCATCGTTGTTTCTGCGACTTTTTATGCTTTGGTAGACTGGAACGCAAACCGCATCATGAAGTCCATCAAGTCTCTCATTGCCGAGGAGGCTGCGGTCATACGTGACGGTAATCAACAACTCATCCCCGCAAATGACATCGTGGTTGGGGACATTGTCGTGCTCTCTACTGGTGATCGTGTGCCTGCCGACCTCAGGATCGTTCAAATGTCGTCTGATTTGCGCTTCGACCGTTCTCTTCTTACCGGTGAAAGGTCGGCTCAACTGATTCTCACGTGGCGATGCCATCATTGATCCCTACCCTAGTGATATGATTCCGGGATCCCTCGATGCCACCTCCGACAACGCCCTCGAGACACGTAACTTGGCTCTCAACTCGACGTTTGTTACGCAGGGCAACTGCCTTGGTGTAGTATTCGCCACCGGTGATCGCAGTGTCATGGGGCGGCTAGTCCGCATGTCTGGCGAGACAAAGTTCAAATTGACGACCATCCAGAAAGAAATCTGGTTTTTTACCAAAGTCATTTCCACCGTCGCTCTGTCTCTTTTCTGCTTTTCGCTCCTTTTGTACGGTGTTTGGCTTCGCAAGAGTTACCCAGGATATCTCACCATCAGTAATGCCATTATCAACTCTATTGGGTGTCTGACTGCGTTCGTGCCCCAGGTAAGTCTCTTCATCTGGAGTAGTATACAAAGGTACTCAATTTCCTCCCACTCAGGGTCTCCCTGTCTGTGTCGCTCTTTCGTTGACTGTAATTGCACGTCGCATGGCCAAGAGAAACGTCCTTGTCAAAAACTTGGCGACTATCGAGACACTCGGTTGTATTTCTGTTTTGTGCTCTGACAAAACTGGTACTCTGACCGCAGGAAAGATGGTAAGTCGTACTGATGTCCTTATGTAACTGGTTCATTTAACTCTCCCTTTAGGCTGTTGCATCAATCGCGTTCCTCGATGCTTCCATGAGAGCCAACGAGATTGAGGGACAAGTAGCGGAACTGGTTGACCCTGGGCTATATGCTGGCCTTGATGCCATACACAAGGTCACCAGACTCTGCAATGGTGCGAAGTTTGATGGCGCTACCGCAGACCGCCCAATTGCGGAGCGTGTCATCAAAGGAGATCCCACTGACACTGCTCTTCTCCGGTTCTCTGAGGCACTATCCGTCCCTAGCCTCAACATCAATACCACTTCGCTCTTGGATAACTCCAGGCGTCTATTTGAAATCCCGTTCAACTCCAAGAACAAGTGGATGCTTTCGGTCATTGAGGTCAATGATGTGGTCGAAGGTGATATCAGCGAAAAGAACGGCAGGACCTGGATGTTTGCCAAGGGTGCTCCAGACATCCTATTCCGCTCTTGCACCACGGTCATGAAGTCGGATGGCTCTGTTGTGCCGTTTGATGGCCCCGCGAAGGAACAACTCGCCGCGCTCCAGAGCACATGGTCGAGCGAAGGCCAGCGTGTGCTTGGGTTGTAAGTCGATTCCGTTGTTTCCCATGCTGGCGTGTTCGCTCATGAACAGGATAGATGCCGCAAACCGCTCGAAGTATTCAAGGGCCACCTGCCGCCGAGTGATCTAGAAGCTGACATGTATGGTGAAATGCAAGACCTGACCTTAGTTGGGCTGGTTGGCATCCGTGATCCTCCCCGGCCCGACGTTCCGGTGGCTATTGATGTCATTCGGAAAGCTGGTGTCCGGGTACTCATGGTTACCGGTGATTTCAAATTGACCGCCGTGGCAATTGCTCGTCAGGTAGGCCGCCGCAGCTGCACATGCTGATGGTGTCCTCGCTGATGGCCTGATGACCGTCTAGGTCGGTATCGTCACGCAAGAACGCATCGATACCATTGACGACGTTCGTGCGGCGGCCGACAAATATCCAGAGGACATTCGCCCACCATTGATTAAGCCCTCCGATGATGATCCTCTCCGCGCCCTCGTTCTGACCGGTGAAGATGTTGCCACCCTTACTCCCACCGACTGGAATGTGGTTATCGGAACTTACACCGAAATTGTATTCGCGCGCACGACCCCTGACCAGAAAATGTCAATCGTGGAAAACATCAAAGCGCGTGGGGACAATACCGTCGCAGTCACCGGTGATGGTGTGAACGATGCGCCAGCGCTCAAGGCATCTGACATCGGTGTCGCGATGGGAAGCGGAAGTGATGTCGCAAAGGAAGCGGGTGAGTTTTGTTCGGACCTTTCCATCGTCATCCCCCAGTTAACCCAAACGACGACGGTAAGCTGCACTCATTTTGCTCAACAATGACTTCGCATCCATCCCCGTGGCCATCGAAATGGGTCGTTTGGTATTTGACAACCTGAAGAAAGTAACGCTTTATCTTATGCCAGTATGTCACGTCATTGTCAAATCCCAACCTGACATGTGAAGACTTACCTGTCCCTCAAGGTCGGTTCATACACCGAATTCATGGCAGTGCTTACGAACGTCTTGATGGGAATGCAAATTCCTTTGAGTTCGTACCTGCAGGTCTGCTTCTCGATTACAAACGACGTTGTCATGTCTATCTCTTTGATGTACGAGAAACCCGAGGCTGACCTCATGCTGCGAAGACCGAGGAATGCGAGGACGGATCGCCTCACAGACTGGCGGCTGTTCGTCCAAATTTACTTGGTTAGTCATTGCATAGGTTCCAGGAACACGGACTTACTGTCAACCAGTTCCTCGGGCTCATGGCTTGGCCCTGCTGTATGGCCATGTGGTTCGTATACATGGATCAGAACGGCCTCGGTTTCTACGACGTCATCCTGACTTACAACCAGTGGGGAGATGGCTGGAAGGGTAAATCGGCTAATGAACTCACAAACCTCGTCAACACCGGGGAGTGTATCTAGTAGGTGATCCTTTTCTCCTAAGCTACGTGATCGCTGACCCGGAGTAGCTATGTGACCATGGTGTTCATTCAATACGGCAACCTTCTTGCTATCCGTAACAGGAGAGTCTCGCTCTTGCAGTCGAATCCGCTCTGGGGACCAAGACAGAACTTGATTGTACCCGTTGGGATGGTTGGTACGGCTCTGATCGCTATTGTCAATCTCTATGGGCCTGGGCTTCAGAGTGTCTTCTACACCACGCCGATCCCAACTATGTTCTGGTTCCCACCTTTCGGCTTCGGGCTTGCGATACTGATCGTAGACGAACTCCGCAAGCTGGTCGTCAGGACGTACCCAAAAGTAAGTCACGAATGTATGAGTGCAACGATTTCATCTAACCGCCCTGGACTAGTCGATCATTGCCAAGATGGCGTGGTAATATATTGGCAGCTTGCTGTCGCGGATCAATTTCGGCTGTCAACAAGAGTTCACATGTAACTCGTATTATATCCTGAAAGAGTCTGCAATCACACATTATGCGTTGTGTCGTGTTTGGAATGTTAGAGAATTGATTTTGGAATTGATATTGATTTCGTACCTTGTTCCTCGTGAGCAGCTTCGCCGAAATGCGTGCGTTGGAGCCGATATCATGAGGAGTTCAGAGTTCGATCAAGATAAGCCCCACATGTCAACGTTTCAACCACGTCATTTGCTTAGTTCTGATGGGCGCCGCGCGTCGATGACCGAAGCGGAAGCGGGGGAGTTCCGCGCACTGCCCATCAGCACAGGAGGGCGGCGGCTTGTCGGGCGAGGGAGTAGTCCGGATGGAATGGTAGCAGGTCATTTTATAGCACCAACCTCCGCGCGCGATAATGGTGGAGGCCTTTTTGCGAATGGAATGATCATAGCATCAATTGGCCAGACTCCTGCCGACGTTGCTCCCCAGGCACGCAGGGCTTTCTCAACTGCTGGTGCACTTCACAGCGAATACCACGCGGTCGATGGCGGAGTGAGATACTAACCGACAACCGATGCATGCGTCCCTTTCGTACGGGGATCAGATTCAGAACATTAATGGTGATCGGTAAGCCGGTCCGGCTTGCCGAGACAGCAGTCGGAGTTCAATCTGAGTGTGAAATCACGGAAATTGGTCATTCACGTGAGACTACGTTGTGGGGTCGTTCCCACGTGACCTAATTTAATCATTCACGTGGGATTGAAATTACTTATTTGGTGCTGGCCGAGTTGCGATGCACCGCTTGCCATGACGAAGCTGCCAAATGAGTTGTACCGTTCCATTGTCAATCTGAATCTGTGCAACTCTGGCGGTGTGTCCTGACTGTCTAAAATATTATAGCGAGACTCGCACACTCCGTACCAGCGCTCACTCTCACGCAAAAAATGCGTGAATGGCGAAAACAGCGCGAGTCCAGGGCGGCGAGATAAATGAATCCTGCAACAACCCCACAAGGCCTGCAAAGAATCCCTATGGAGGTCCAGAAGACGAACTCCAAGGTGTCCAGCTCCGGGAGGGACAAGGTCTCCGGCTATGGCATTCAGATTGGGTGAGACCTTTACCTTGCGTCCGCCGCCCACTGCTCAATGTACTTTCTAGTTATCGAACGCTTTCCGTTCATGTCGAGGACAAGCAGCCGCCCATTAAGCCCAAGGCCAACGCTGATCCCACCGATGCTATCGCGAGCATCGACGTCCACCTCATCGCCCCAGAAGAGGTGTATACCCTCTACTCCACTCACCCTGTTCACGGCTTGGACAATGCTGTCGTCCAGCGCAAGATAAAGGATGGCAAGAATGTCATCAGTCCTCCACCAACTCAATACTGGAAGAAGGCGCTCAACTACATCTTTGGTGGCTTCAACTTCCTCATGTGGATTGCGTTCATTTTGACGATCGTGAGCATTTCACAATCAATGCCATCTACTGCTGCTCACTCTTACTCCTCACAGTTGTCATATGAACCCCTTGGAGAACCAGCGCCCTCACCCACCGTACTCGGTGTCGCGATCCTGTTGGTGGGTGCTATCGGTTGTGTCATTCTCCCTGTTTTTCATCTTTTCCGGCAATAGTTGCTTGTCATTCTCGTTTCGGCCACGTTCTATGCCTTGGTGGACTGGAGTGCTAGCAGGATCATGAAGTCGATCAAGTCTCTCATTGCTGATGAAGCGTCCGTGATTCGCGACGGCAATCAGGTGCTCATTCCCGCAAATGAAATCGTCGTTGGCGACATCGTCCTCCTCGGAGCCGGCGATCGCGTTCCGGCTGACTTGAGAATAGTACAGGCTTCCTCGGACCTTCGATTCGACCGTTCCTTGCTTACTGGTGAGAGGTGAGCTCCCCTAGTTTCGCAAATTTTTTGTCCGTGAGTGGGCTAAGAGCAGCACAGTGAGATGATCCCTGGTGTCTTGACAGCGACTTCGGACAATGCCCTCGAGACCCGTAATCTTGCCTTGAATTCGACCTTTGTCACTCAGGGCACATGCACTGGCGTCACGTTTGCTACCGGTGACCGGACGGTGATGGGTCGCTTAGTGGCCATGTCCGGCGAAAAGAAGTTCAAGCTAACGACGATTCAGAAGGAGGTCTGGTTCTTCACGAAGATCATCTCTTGCTTCGCTCTGTTCTTTTTTCTCCTCTCACTCCTTCTGTACGGCGTTTGGCTTCGGACGACGTACCCTGGCTACGATACAATAAGCACGGCCATCGTGAACTCGATCGGTTGCCTCACAGCTTTCGTCCCTCAGGTCCGTCATCTTCCAACCATTTGTCTTTCTTCCTGTCTGACATCTCTTTTAGGGTTTGCCCATCTGTGTTGCCCTCTCGCTGACCGTCATCGCTCGCCGTATGGCAAAGCGTTCTGTGTTGGTCAAAAATTTGGCTACTATTGAAACCCTGGGATGCATGTCCGTCCTGTGCTCTGACAAGACAGGTACACTCACGGCGGGCAAGATGGTGAGTCATTGTGGAGTAGTAGTTTCGCATTCATGTCCTTATTGGACTATATAGATGCTCGAGAACGTTGCCTTCTTCGACAATCATTTCTCCGTTCGCGACATTCAAGGGACGATCTCGGAAGCCCCAGAACCTGCAAGATTCGCTGGTCTCAAGCTCATCCATCAAATTGCTCGGCTGTGCAATGCAGCGAAATTCGACGCAGCTACGCTAAGCAAGCCTATTGAAGAACGCGTGGTTAAGGGCGACCCGACAGACACTGCACTTCTGCGCTTTTCCGAGGCACTTTCCGTCCCACGTTTGCAGATCGATACTGCCCAGCTTCTAGGATCTTGGACCAAGTATTTCGACATCCCTTTCAACTCTCACAACAAGTGGGCGTTGACTGTTGTAGTTCCAAGCGACGAGAAGCATGAAAAGTCGGGATGGATGCTCGTCAAGGGTGGTCCGGACGTATTGTTTAACTCGTGCAGCAGCGTGCTACAATGCGATGGTACCGCCATACCATTCGGGCCGGATGAAAGGCAGAGGATGTCTGCAATCCAAAACGAATGGTCGAGCGAAGGAAAGCGGGTTCTTGCGCTGTAAGTCTCCCATTCATTCTATCAAGGAGAGCGCATCCTTAAAACACCTGTCCTGCAGTTGTCGTAAATCTTTGGACGGAATCAAGCTCGGATTGCCCGCAAACACGATGGAAGAATTGATGTACTCCGAGATGCAAGACTTAACGCTCGTCGGCCTCGTCGGCCTTCGCGATCCTCCTCGCGAGGACGTGCCGGCTGCAATTGAGACGATCAGACGAGCTGGCGTTCGCGTCTTCATGGTCACTGGTGATTTCAAACTGACCGCGGAAGCCATTGCACGTCAGGTACATTGTCCTTTGTACTCGACCTACGAAGATCTGCTCATAATGTGCATTGTCTCGCCAGGTCGGGATTGTCACGCAAGAGCGAATTGACACAATCGAAACCGTTAGAGCAGCCGCATCTGAAAAAGCTCCTCCCAAGTCACGCCACGATGTCAAGCTGTCAGAGGATGACCCGATCAGATCGCTCGTACTGACTGGCGAAGACGTTTCCACTCTCACTCCAGTCGAGTGGGATGTCGTCGTTGGAACATATACTGAGCTTGTATTTGCGCGTACCACCCCCGACCAAAAAATGAAGATCGTCGAGGAGATCAAGTACCGCGGGGACAACACAGTTGCAGTCACGGGCGACGGTGTCAACGATGCTCCTGCGTTGAAAGCCTCTGATATTGGTGTGGCAATGGGAAGTGGAAGTGATGTCGCGAAGGAAGCTGGTATGTTGATCCGCTTACCGCTGTCGCGTCGCTAAAATCGGCTTCAAGCTTCCATCATCCTGCTCAAGAATGACTTTGCATCTATACCAGTCGCCATCGAGATGGGTCGTCTCGTGTTCGATAATCTCAAAAAGGTCACCCTATACCTCATGCCGGTCAGTAAGTTTCTGCATGTACATTGACGAGGACTGACGTAAATCTCAGGCTGGGAGTTACGCGGAGTTCATGGCTGTCGTTGCGAACGTCTTTTTTGGTATGCAGCTACCCATGACTACGTACCAGCAGGTCTGCTTCTGTATCACCAACGACGTCGCAATGTCAATTTCCCTCATGTACGAGAAGGCGGAAGCCGGTGAGTACAACATATGGACCTTGAATGTTTTCTGACCCATGACCAGAGCTCATGAACCGAAAGCCACGTAATGCGCGCACTGATCGTATGACAGATTGGCGTCTATTCGTGCAAGTTTACTTGGTGAATGGTTAAGATCATTTAGCTTGGCATGTAGCTGACCGTTTTTACAGTTCAGCGGGCTTATGCTTTGGCCCTGCGCAATGGGCATGTGGTTCTACTACATGCAAATGCAGGGCCTCTCGTTCTACGACGTCATCTTGGCCTATAACAATTGGGGAGATGGCTGGCAAGGCTTTACTGCCGACCAACTCCAGGAGTTCGTCAATGTGGGCACCTCCGTCTAGTACGTCATTGGGGACCTCTTTTACTTGCGTTCACTGACGGTGTGCGGCTCTTCAGCTACGTCACGGTCGTCTTTTGCCAGTATGGTACCTTGCATTCCATTCGTAACCGTCGCGTCTCGATAGTGAACTCGAATCCCCTCTGGGGCCCCCGCCGTAATCTGGTCGTGCCATGCAGTATGGTCGCCACAGCCGTGATTGCGGTAATCAACCTTTACGGACCTGGGCTTCAACAAGTGTTCCTCATGAGACCGATCCCCTACATGTTCTGGCTCCTTCCCATGTCTTTCGCGATTTGTATCTTGATCGTAGACGAGACGCGGAAGTTGATCGTGAGGACGTATCCCAAGGTGAGGCGTCGCGTTTGCTGTCGTTGCTTTCTTTTACTAACCCGAAAACGCGACTAGTCCTTTATTGCTTGGATCGCGTGGTAATCTTGTGTTGAATGATGTCAGATTTCGTTTGGGATGAAGTGAAGATACAGCAGTGGAACAATCGTGGTACATGTACGTACGTCGTAGATACCGCCGTCGCATGCTAATACCAGTAGACGGTGTCCATACAATAGATATGCACGCAATGCATGTGGTAATATTCTTACTTTGGCCTTATGGACCATTCTTTTTGTCACAAACCAGTGTATCTCATTATTTACGAAATTTGCAATAAAATCCGTGCTAGGAACAATAAGTATCGCAAGTTCTCGGACCTTGGGTGGTCTCGTATAGCTTATGTGTGGGGCTAAAAATAACTTGTCAAAGGACTATTAAGATTGCTAAGACGCACGTAGATACAAGGCTCTCATTAAAGGATATTTAAAAAACAATAGAAGCAGGAAAACACGACTCGGAAATGAGGGGAGCTCACTACAGTTAACGGAATAAGAACAGGTCATTGAAATCCTCGTTCACAGAGCTGGAAGTTGCGATGCCTTCCTTGACATACTTGCGAACCTCGTTTACAATGAGCTTGTATTGCTCGTTAGATAGCGCATTGATCGGCTCGAGGTACCGCATTGTCATCTGGCCCCAAGCGGACTCGTTGAATTCATACTGGCTACCTTCGGTAATAACAGTCGTCCAGGTATCACCTGAGGGAGATGTCGAAAAGGTCATGTTATTGTTGGAAACTAGGGTGAGCAACTCGACGAACCTTGTGGAAGGGGAAATTAGAACAATGTCAAATGACAAATAAACATAAAACCATACCGCCGCACAAGCGAGTGAAAGCGCAGTACGGCTGCGATCACTATCCCTGCCAAGTTGTGGAGCGTCAGTGCCCCCTTGAATGTAGTTGAAATGGTGGGCAAAAGTCCGAAGCACGAAGGGCGCCCTCCATAGCCCTGACCAATTCTATATGGTATTAGCACTAGTATAGTACCGTTAGTAGATATGTATATACCTTCTTATCAAGATCTCTGTTCTCGCTGAAGAGGAAACGGTTATTGAGTAACATCGCTTTTGCGAATGCAGCACGTTTCTCGGCGTCTTCGAAGTCGGCGTCCTCAGCAAAGAAGGCGGTGATGACAGCAACAGCTGCCGCCGCGAATCCCTCTCGCCAGATGCTAATAGACTGTTTAGCCTATGGGAAACAACGTTGTGTGGCTGAGATTCTGTCACATTGTAGGTACATTCACCAGCAGCCAAAACTCACGACATAATGAACTGGCCCACCGAGAGTAATAGTGTGCTTGATGGAGCTCTCGTACATCCTGTCCCAAATCAGCTGCGATATGATCCTGATATGTTCTTTGGGAATATTCCAGGGATTTGGGCAACCAGCGGCGAAGTATGCAAGCCAAGAAACAAAGAGCCGTCGCCAAATATTATTATCTGTAGCGCCAGGAGGTAGGTCGACATCGGTGTACTTATTTTTGGCCCCGCTGCCAGACCGATGAGACTTAGAGGCACCACGTTGTGTCCTGATACGTTTTGAGGGAGGGGCATATAACTGTGAGCCGGTATCCGACTGTATTTCATTGAGATGTAGATCAATGAAAGTATTGCTAGACTAGTTACGCACCTGATTCCGTTGATTCCGTTTCAAGTTGGTGCCCTTGCCGTCGCCGAACTCATTAGCTGACTCCAAGACACCTTCAGGCATATCTGGTTGTTTTGACTCTGGCTTTGGGCACGCTAGTGGAGATGCTTTCCGGTCGTCCAACTTGGAGCTACTAACAACGTTGACGATAGTACCTTGTGTCTCAGGCTTTGGGGCAGGATTGGATTCCATGGGGGTGGTAGTATTGCGGCGTGTGGTTGATCGAGTATTAGCAGCAGGGCCCTTGATCACAGGGCCGGCACCAGCCCTACCACCAATGGGGAGGGACTTCACCTGCCGAGAACTCCGAGTTAAGCATTGAGGGAGCAGAGTGTTCGGAAGCGACAGCAACGGAGCGCATTTGTTGATCCAATCCTGCACACGTGCAACGCCAGCATGGCCATCCTTCACCAAGTTAGAGCTACGTTCACGGTAATATTCGTCGAGACAATCCTGGTAGAAGAGCACAGTTTCGGTGAGTGCGATCATCGATCATGTATGGTCAGTAGGAGAAACAGACGCCTTCCGTTTCTGGCCATCGGCGCTTATAACTTGTGGTTTGAACGGGCCGAAGCCGCTTCCTGTTAATGTCCAGCGCCTCACGGAATACAACACGTAAATGACTCTTTATGACTCTTTATTAGACTCAAAGGGACAGCCCGAGCCTGCAACAGCCTACCGCCAAGTACACACCCCACAACTGCGTCAACTAATACAACAAGATCCTACCATTCCTAGCGAGCAAGGGAAGACTATTGATGTCGACTCATAGCAGAAAGAAATTTTCGCGGGACCATGATTGACGCATGACTCGAAGTGTCGTACATGCTCGTAAGCGGTAAAAAGCGGCACATGATACGCTAGAAACAATGCAGATATGTACAACCAAAACCATTCCAAGAGAACAACCAGCACATGAATGCGATGTCGTTTAGTAGCCAGGCCTGGTTAGATTACGGACTGTCGTTTGTAAACGGACCCGTGCGATGGCGTCTCCTCATCGGTTGAGTACCACAATCGCATCGTCGAATCTTTCTAATTTGACCATCTAGGTTTCAGGTTTTCAGGCGGTCTTTGCCTGCTTTCTGTTGCTCCAAGTCGGTGTGCTTCCTGATTCCCCGCGCTGGCCTATCGCGCACGGTCGAAACGAAGAAGGCACTTGCATACTCGCCCAACTCGAGGATCACAATTCCACGCACCATCTGGATGTGGTCGAGAAGCTGAAGGAGATAGAAGTATCGCTGGAGCAAGAGAGCGCATGAGGAAAACGCGTCTCAGGAACACACCTCGACCCCTCTTCAGGATGCTGATTTACTGATAACGGTTCCCCTGTAGGACCCTTCCGATACATGGAACTCATCCAAGGTGATCCGCTGGGAAATTTGCATTGAAGAATGTGCCTATGTGCAGGTGTGAATATCATGCAGCAGTTCACCGGGTGTGTGTTACATCTGAGATCTAAGTTCTAACTACACACCGCCGGGCTTGCCTTGACTCGGTTCGGACGAGGAGCGAATGTGATCGAGTGTGTCGTGCGCTAGTTCACTTTGGATATGGATCTCATATGTGATAGCTATCTGGCCCCTGTCGTTTATGAAGACATCGTGGGCCTTTCACGAGACCTCTCCTTAATTCTCGGTGGCTGTACGTTACGTTTATCTTTGCATCTTTCATTCTACTGTGGTGCCAGTGAGTGCCGTTGGGGTTATGGTGGAAGTGATTCAGTACTGGATCCTTCTTCGTAGACCGTTGATCGATATGGCAGGCATGGCTTGCTGATGTGACATCTCCGGCTGGTCTTTCGTTTTGTTTCATATCGACTGCAGCATTCAATACTCTGGATTGGCAACAAGTCCGCCGCATACGGGGCTACGGGCCTATGGTGATGGTCTTCCTCTTCCAAACCTTTCTCGGCATAGGGCTCTTGCCTATAGTGGGTTCTCAGTCTCTGTCCGGAATCACGTCTTATCATGCTTGTAATGGTTTAGCCATGGCTGTACCCAGCGGAGGTGCGTTTGCAGTGTGCACGATTCATTTTTCATTCTTGTTCAATGCCTCACAACCCGGATCACAGAGCGAGGGGCTCCTCCATATCATCGTTTTCTAATTTGATTAGCACAGAATTCATCGGTACGCCCATTTCCTTGTCACACGCGGAACTATCCCCGTTTACAGTTACCCCAAAAATGCAAACAAAAAGATGTATTTATTTATTTATTTGCTATTGTTTTTATTTTTGCTGTGCACAGTAAAATCACGTCTCATCGCGTGTTCGTCGTCAACGTGCTTTGGATCCCGATCGTGTATGTGTTCTTGCCGGAGACCAAGGAGTTAGAGCTCGAAGACTTGGATCACATCTTTGGGAAGGGGCGCCTCATGCCGGTGGGTGGTGTGCGGAGCAGCGCGGGTGAGCGGATCGTGCGGGGACGTGGTTGCTCACGAGAAGGATGAGGTGAAACACTTGGCTTGAGTGTAGTCGTGCATGGCTTTGGTCCGTTAATGCAATGCTTCTTCACTTCCGTCGACGCGTGTCACGACTTTCAAAGTCCATAGCAGTGCACTGTGGGCCGTGGCAGTGGGACCACGTGACAGTCGCAGTCAGACCATGCGGACAACAATACAAACTTGGAGCTCTCCGCCACTAGTCCCATATGCACAGCTTAGGCACGCCCAATCCTGAAGGTTCTCGTTCTCGCCTTCTCCACGGACGTACGCGCACACGCTGGATCCCTCGTGTCTGCCGTGATTGGCATGGTTTCAGATCCTGCTGCAGGCTGCAGTATCGTTTGACACCGCAAATTGGCCGTCGCTGGCTCGATTCATACATGTGTACTTAAAGATGCGTCGGTTCTGCCCAACGGCTTTCTCCTATCCGCATTTTTTTTTCTACAGATTCACATCCAAGTTACAGTTGAGTGGACGTCCAACTTGGCTCTGTTTCAGCATGGCTTACATGAAAAAAACCCTTGTTGGTATTTTTTTTTCTCCAGCTCGGAAATGATAGACTGCGTCTCGACTCCGACCGAGTGTGGATCGATACAGATTCCCGTGAGTGGTGCCCGCGCCTGTTGATAGTCCCAGATCTCACCAGCGTTCATCTATTCAGCACACCTATTCCTGTCTGTTTCGTTCCAACTCTCATCCTTGCCCTGAAACGTGTATCACTATCAAATCTCTCATCGAAGAACACGAACGGCAACTCGCCACCCTCCAAGGCCAAGTCGAGCGTCTCAAGGGGTGTCTCGTCGATATGGAGCATCGTCAGGTTCAAACCAAACACGCGCTTCTCAAACTCCACGCGACGCTCGCCCCGATCAAGCGCTTACCCCCCGAGATCCTGTCAGAGATATTCGAGTGGTGTCTCGACGCCATGTATCCCGGCGTGCCGTTCGCGATGACAGCTCGGAGTAACGAGGCACCGCTGTTGCTCGGACGTGTATGTCGTTCCTGGCGTGCCATCGCCCATGCGACTCCTCGGCTGTGGCGGGATGTCTTTGTGAACGTCTGTGATGGGAGATACTCAGACGAGCTTCGCAAGGATGCGTTGCCGGTGTTGCAGAAATGGGTAGCGCACTCGGGTAGTCTCCCTCTCAACCTGGTCGTCCTGTGCAAGACAGAGCGGGTGTTGCCCGGTCTGGTGGACCTCTTCGAGACCATCGCAGCCCATGCGACGAGGTGGCAGACGGTTCAGGTCCGTTTACAGAACTCCGCAGTGATATATAGGCTCGTCTCTCGCGCCTTTTCCAAGTGTACCTCGCTATCGACGTTTGACGTGACCGACGGCGGTCAATGCACGTCGTTTTTCGCCAATCGACAGCTGGACGAAGTGGAGGACGCACAATTGGTCCGCTTCGATCTGTCGCTTGCCCCGCTTCATCACCTTTCCCTGTCGCTTGCTGGTCTCACCATTCGGGACGTGCATGTATCCTGGGCCAAGCTCACCAGCCTGGTCTTTATGCAAGACGCGCGTTCGAGCGCGACCTCTATCACGGACTACGTGGCTATTCTTCAGCAATGCACGTCGCTCAAGGAGTGCAGTATTACCGTCGACAGTGGCATGCGGGACGCGCCGCTCGAACCGTTTACGCTGCCCAGCCTTGAATGTCTCGAGTTCCGGGTGCTCCGAGAGGCAAGTCAGACGACGCAGATGGGCGATTTTCTGAGCATCATCAATGCGCCGCGGCTCTCTGCGCTCGCGATCGAAGACTATTGTCCGCGGAGAGAAGTGGTGATGTACCACAGCCAACTGAAAGCATTCCTGCAAGCACACGCGCGGTCACTTCGGCATTTCAAGTACTCGACTACCTCCAAGTTCTTTACGGCGGAAGACTTGATCACGTTGATCATGGAAACGCCGCTGTTGATGGAATTGGAGTATCATCCGGACGAAGATTCGTCTCCCAAGGCGCTGTTGGAGGCGTTGACGCCGCGGGTACAAGGGGAGGTGGTGGAATGTCTGCTTCCATGTCTGGAACGGTTCTTTGTTTACTGGGATACGACGGAGACGGTGTCCAAGGTGGGGGATATGATCGAGCAGCGGTATGCACTGGTCGAGCGAGGGATTGCACGATTGACGCATCTGTCGTGCAAGCCTGTGAAGATCAGTTTCGTGTATGACTGCATGCCGCCGCATACGCTTGTGGAGAACTTGGCAGCTCGGCTGGAACCGCTCTGTCAGTGTGGGTTGCAGGTGGATTGGAAGGCATATAGATATGACCTGGAGTTTTGGTATTGCTAATCATGTACTAGTACCGTAACACGAGATGATATTTATGTTGTTGTTGCTCCTCGCCTGCGATACAAGGCCCGTGCACTCGGTACTAGTAATCTCGATATAATCGATTCTACTAGTAGTTCTCCTTGTCGCGAGCTGTTATGAGCTCGACGACTCCTCTCCTCGACATCTTGTCGGTACATCTTCCAGCTCCTGCTTTCTCGGCAGAACTGTCCGCTCTACCTTCGCATTCCCGTTCCACCATCGAAACTTTGCTCTCCTTTGTCCTCGGAGGCGACTGTCCAACCCGTCTCACCGACGCACGCCAGGAATGGTCCCGTACACAGCCCACCGCCCTCAAGGCCCTACACGACTCCCTCGCAACCAAAGGTGCTAAACGTCCCCGCGACAACAACCAAGACACCGACGACGCCAACGATCCAAAGCGACAAAAAATCACACCAGACGACACCGACGATCTACCGCTCTTCACGCTCCCCGCCGTATCCACCACCTCACCCATCCGCAAAAAGGTCGACGTCACCGTCCATGCACGTTCCATCCGATTCACCAACCCTAGCACGCGTGTCCTCGAATCGTCCATCCCGCTCGCGAGCATCTCCCGCACGTTCTTGTTGCCCACGCGCGGTAGGACCAAAGGCCACTGGACCGTCGTGTTACTCCCCACAGATGTCCCCGATAGAACCAAGACGTCCCCTCCATCCGCCCAACAGGTCATCTTTGGTCTCGACGCGCTCAGCGCTGCAACATTCGAAACTACGTCCCATTCTTCCCCCAATCCGACCACCACCGTCGCTAAAGGCGAGCAAACCGTGACCTCTGTCCGTAAATTGCTGTCCCACATTCCCGTCCCACTACTCGAACCGTCTGCGACCGTCTTTCGGAGTGCGTGCGCGACCCCAAAGTCGGGCGAGGGCGCAGCCGGTATTGATGCCTATCTTTCCGCAAAGTCAGGCACGCTCTGGTTCTTTGACACAGGCATCTTATGGGGCGAGAGTAAGCCTTGTGAATTCTGGGCCGTCTCGGATCTCGCCACCAAGGAAGGCGTCCGGCTCATTAGCGCCACCGGACGGACGTGCTCCGTCATTCTCACTCGGAAGCGGATCCAAACGTCAACCGGTTCGGACATGAATGACGAGGAAGAGGCCTACGCTAGCGTCGGCGCCGAAACCGAGTTTTCCATGGTCGACGGTCGGGAACAGGACCCAATCCATGCGTGGGCTCGGAATCGAAAACATGTGTTTGGAAAGAGTCCCGATGCTTCTCCGAGCCGAGTAACGAGTGGCAAGGATGCGAGCCCGAGTCGTGTCCCAAATGGGACCGTCAATGGTCGGGCATGGGATGATTCGGAATCGGACGATGACGACTTTGAGGTCGCTTCGTCCGAGGATCTCGAACACAGTACCGCTGACTCGGACTCGGACGGGAGCGAGGGTGGAGCTGGGAGTGGGGACGAGAACGACAGTCAGACTGAGAGCGCTCAGGAGAGTGGGGAGGAGGAAGAGGAAGAGATCCAGGAAGTCCATCATCCGTTACTCCGGCCAGGTGCCATGCCGCGCATGTCAAAAGCAGCGATCGACATGGTGGTGGACATGGTTCATGGTGATCTTGCAGACGACGCGAGCGACGAAGAAGATGAGTTGGAGGAGTGATCTGTTTAGAGCGGGAGAGGTTTGATTTTTGGCTACTCGCATTCTTTGTAGTCACATTGTAGATTTTCCCGACGTGGCATCGAGCACGGTACACTGTACATACGCAAGGCTCATCTCTTTTGAGGCTCAAGTCGAGAGCAACGCCGAGGATCTGTTGCAC
Organism: Boletus subgraveolens; assembly: GCA_038092555.1. Classification (NCBI taxonomy): domain Eukaryota; kingdom Fungi; phylum Basidiomycota; class Agaricomycetes; order Boletales; family Boletaceae; genus Boletus; species Boletus subgraveolens. The sequence goes on along the minus strand of JBBPQP010000192.1, from coordinate 19,286 downwards.
ATCTCAGCAATACATATGAGTAAATGAAAACTGGAATTGGGGCCCGTCTGAAATCCCATCGAATCTTATCGAGGTTCGAGCTTCAGATGACTTGCAATGAAACTTGGAGGGAAATTCGCAAAAGTCCGAAACGACGGAGTCCAGACCACCCTCGAACAATAATAATCCATCTATTAACACGCAATACCATCGAGGTTCCGGATTCGACCTCGTCCATTCTATGTATATATGTACCTCGTTCGGGGTATTCCTATGCATCTAGATTCTAGATGGACACCTTACCTCTAGGTTCATACGGCAAAAGCAAGGCCAGTAAACCTGCAAAGATGATTAGGCCGCCCGCAATGTACACCGGTACCGCCGTCGAAATGTTTGCGTACAACGCAATGACAGGCGCCTAGTTTGTTTTGGCGTCAGAGTTCCGAGTTGTTAAAGTTCGTCGGCAAAGAGAGAGGGGAAGAACGACCGTATACACGTACCATCACGCCAAACACGCGGGCTGCGGTGGCTGTCAGACCATTCCCTGTGCCACGATCCTTGGCTGGAAAGATCTCTGGAGAGATGGCATAGAGCACACCGTACATCATCTAAACCCCACCCTCCATGTAAGTCGGGCCATCCTCGAAAAAAAAGCATCGTTCCCCATCGAGGACGCACGTTACTGCAACACACGTAACCACAGTTCCACCCCAGAAGCTGGTTCGACGTCCTGGCGGTGGTACTCGCGTAGAGAAAGACGCCAGTGAGCCCTTTATTTCACGGGAGGTCGTTGAGTAACGAAAACGCGTGAGATACGAGAGAGACTCGCCAGAAGAAATCGAAAGGCTGCCTTTGCGTCCGATGTACGGAACCTCGACGGCCCATCCGGCAACGAAGGCGGCGGGGACACCGATCAGGCTCAGGATCACTTGCTGTTGTCACAAGGTTGTCAGTGCGAGCCCATGTCATGGGTACAGAGTGCGTACGTTGCGGTATGTGATGTAAAGGGATCCATCTCCGAATGCGGCACCCCGACTAGACAACCTTTACAGATGGTCAGCTGTGTCGAGTGGTGCGTACACCTCCGCTTACAAGTAAGGCAAAAAACTATTATAGAGCGTCGACGCAAGACCAATGATTCCTTGGGTGAAACAAAAAAAACGCGATTCAATCGTGACGTCTTGGAACGAGCGGGTGAACGTCAACCATACCCCAAAGAGCGATCAGTAGGCTGGTGGACCAGGCCATCTTTGGAGTCGCAAACAGCGCCTTGATATGCCCCGCATCGTACCAAGAGTCCTTGGACAAAATGTCGCGTTGCGTTCTCGACGGGGACACGTCCCGGCTCCGTCCCGGCGCCTCCAGCTCTTCGACCGTCAGTGTTGTTGTCTTGCCATTGTATTGAGCAAGCTTGTGGATGATGTCGGCCGCCTCTGCGTCCCTGCCGATACCGGAGAGAAATCGCGGACTTTCAAAGAGCGTGAAGACGAAGAAGCGGAGGCCCCAAAGAAAGAGGGTAAGCCCGCCAAGCGCAAAGAGAAGGTATCTCCACCCCATATTGTCGGACCTCTTGCAATTCTCGGAACTGGCACAGGAGAAGTTGGCGATCAGGGGCCACGCGATCTGTACAGGGCGTGTTGAGACATCGGAGCGAAAGAAGTGGTGATCTTCTCGGTACTTACGAGACTACAAAGAAGCTGTCCTAGGGACCACCAGATGGAGAGTATCGTCAGAAGGTACTGATGAGAACCAGGCACGAAATCTGACAGCAGAAGATCAGTCAAACGGATTTGGGAATGGAAAAGACGTCTATTGTACCTAGGAAGACAGCCGAATCCACTGGCATGTTACCTCCAGTAGAGTTCAATGCACGGTTCGTCACAAAATTGACAAAACATACCACCAGCACCGATGCCCACAACGGCAATCAGGGAGGCCAAAGTGACGAAATCGGGCGAACCACCAGCGGCCAAGCCGAACACACCTGCGACAAGAAGTGTCAAGTTGAAAGACCACCTAGAGAACATGAACAAATCGATTAAATATATCCAAATTAAAGACCACAAACAGACCTTCGACCCCAGATATCACACCCGAGGCTCCAAAAGATGGCCCCCACGAGGAGACCAATGTTCGATGCCAAGGACAGAAACGGGCCGTTGAAATGGAACTCGTAGGTTACAGGCGTGAGGATAAGCGCACTCATTAGCTGGCGAAGTATCATTCAGTTTTTGGACAATCGTTTCAGGCGCACTTACAGGCCAGACGCTGTCGCTGTGAAGAAATGTGGCATCAACCTCCGATGATCTGGAGAAACGAAGACGGAAGACCTACGCGAACCACCCAAAGCCAGCCACGACGAATAGATACCACTATTATGGGAGTACACATTGCCATCAGTCACGGGGGTCGTACAAGGTCAAACGTCCATCCCTCCACCATACCTGATATTTGCCCATACCGATCTCTTGTATGGAATGATTCAAAATGTGAGCTTTTGCCTGATATACCGGATCGTCGTAACCGCCTTCGTAAAGGTCGGTCATCGCAAAGACTCTGGAGGAGTTTCGGCTTGCCGCTCCCTCGATAGATCCACTTCCCCTTGTGGGTGATCTTCCTTTTGTGTCTGACTCGATACGCGTTGGAGGGGTGCTCGACATCTTCAGTGCACTCACTCAGAGGGCGTTGGGGGGGGGGAAAGGGTGGGACTCAGTGCCAACAAGCCTTGGAATTTAATAGAAGGGCGGAGAGAATGCGCGCCCGATCAGTCAGGCGAACTAATCGGCTAACCGGGCACTATTGCGCATGCCGAATTGGAAGGTAGATACCCAACCGGTCTGAGGTGAAACCCGACCGGTTTTTTCTTTCTCTCGTTACCCAAAAGAAGTTCGAGACCGCGAGGAGATAACGGTCGGAGCAACGAGAGTCAAGAAGTCAGACAGTAGTAGAACTGAATGACTAGGCAACGTCCTAACCTAGTTCAACCAGAGGACTAACGCGGCACGAGGAACTACTACTGTTTACTCTGGGTGCCAACTAAGCCAACTAGTGGGAAGAATCGTGAAGCATACATTTTGGTGGCGGCAACCCGAGGCATGAGCAAGAAATTGTGGGCGAGACCACAGAATGATATCCGGGCTTCCGAGGAGAAGCTCTAAGGGAGAAGGCATGAGCGTTATCATCATGCTGTGCTTGTTTTGTATGATTAAATTCAATTCGGGCCGGCGGGTTATAGTATTGTGGCTCTTATGGATAAGTCCTGCGAAAAGCTGATATGGGAGCCTCGAGGCCAGTGAAAAGTGCAAATCTCTTAGTTACACTCGAGTTGGCGCACATTATACTTAGGGTGCGGTAGCGAGACTCGCACACGCTAGCAGCACCCGCGTAAGGTAGTACGGGGCAACGTCTATCGTCTAATGCAATTTGTACCCAATTAAATGCCTTCGGCCTATTATCTCACCAACCTGTTCGCGCACCCAGTCAGCATCACAGCACCAGAAGGAGAGAAAAGGAGAGGGAGAACACCAGGCTCACCTTAAAAATCGTGTACGCTTCCACCGCATACACCGCAACGCGGGCCCATTCGCCGGTAGTGAGCAGGTCGCGCCAGTACTGCGGGTTCTTTGCACGACCCCAGAGGACAGAGTATACATTCGTGATGGTACCGAAGGAAGTTGGAGGCTGCAACCGCTCAGCAATATAGATTTGCTTCAACAGTTCGCGTGCGACTTCGGCGTTGTAGATGAGGGGCTGGCGGTATGCTATGCGACCCAAACGCAAGTAAAGAACGGGGGACGGACGATCATAGAAATGCGGTGGGGGCAAAGGCGAGGCGCGATATATATGTACGGGTGAGGCCGAAATAGTACAGTCCAGTCAGCCTCCGTGGAATGAGATGACAGAACAATAATACTAACACCCAAGCAATCCCGCAGCCCTTTCGCCAAGAGGACCGAGCACCCGTCCTGCGCTCGCCAAGAGCCGCTGTGCAGCACCAAGGGCATCCTGCACCTGCTTCGAGTTGCTGGCCCCCTGGGAGGTTTGGGTGGTGCTCGCGAACCGGCGCGCGGCGAATGACGGAGAAGCACGGCGCGAAGCTGCTTGGCGGAATAAGGAGGTAGAGAACGTCGACCTCATGGTACTCATGGGGTGTACTTTGAAGTTCCTGTGTCTTCGGTGTTGGTTTCGTTCTCTGTCGAGGACGAACTTGCTCTAACCCGGAGGTAAGTTTTGTAACCCAAGAATCGTGGGAAATGCGAAAAACGATGACCGTGGGAATGCATGGCACGCCAAGCTTACCATTAAGAAAACCTAACCTTAACCTGACGCTGGGGTTCTCTTTTTCGCATGTCGGCAGAGTCGATGCAAACTTGGTGTGTCATCTTGTAAGTGTTGAGACAAATCGTTTGGAACTGGTATAGTTTGGAAAATATGAGAGGAGGGGGGTATATTTGGTGTAACCAGTAATCTAGCATATGCTCCCACTTACTGCTCTACCAGATCCAAAGTTCTTCATGTATAGTATTGTATGTGTTGTATAGATACATATGTACCTTAGTGTGTCCACGTACCGGCCTCAGATCCAGGTATGCCTAGAGGGCCTGATATGATGAGGGCTTTACATAATCGTAGGAGACCACCAAAGTAGTAGGATGTGTACGTGACTCGTTGGTAATAAGTGCTAAAAGTAAGAAGAAAGTCTATGTACCTAGGAACTTGTAGATTTACTGATGGGCTCTCGGCCCAACCCCTCAACTTTGCACACACGGCCCTCAAATAGTTGTGCGCGCACCCGCGAAGAGTAGTGCGCTTTCCGTATAGTCGTGTGCTGGATATTTGTGCACCCGGGCCCCCATACTACTCCAATTGCTGATGCATTCGAAATGAGCTCTGAGGGAGAGGGCGAAGTTCTTCAAAATTACATGACCAGGTTTGTCAGGGTGGCCATCAGGGATGAGCTCAACAGCGTCCTTGTGCCTCGAAATTGCTTCCTCGAGGTCACTTAGCTGGTTGAGTCGCTCGAAACGAGCTCTTAGAGAGAGGGCGAGGTTGCTCAGATGGTTAGGTTTGTCAGGGTGACCGTCAGGGGTGAGCTCAACAGCATCCTTGTGCCTCGAGATTGCTTCCTCGAGGTCATCCAGCTCGTCGGATAGCTCGAAACGAGCTTTGAGGGAGAGGGCGAGGTTGTTCAGACGGCCAGGTCTGTCAGGGTGGTCATCAGGGGTGAGCTTGAGGGCATCCTTGTACCTCGAAATTGCTTCCTCGAGGTCACTCAGCTCGCCAAAGCGCTCGAAACGAGCTCTGGGGGAGAGGGCGAGGTTGTCCAGATGATCGGGTTTGTCAGAGTGGCCGTAAGGGGTGAGCTTTCCGGTATCTTTGTGCCTCGAAGTTGCTTTCCTGGGGCCCCTCCAGTTGTTGATGCACTCGAAACGAGCTCTGAGGGAGAGGGCAAAGTTCTTCAGGATCACATGACCAGGTTTGTCAGGGTGACCGTCAGGGGTGAGCTCAACAGCGTCCTTGTGCCTCGAGATCGCTTCCTCGAGGTCACTCAGCTCGTTGAGTCGCTCGAAACGAGCTCTGAGGGAGAGGGCGAGGTTGCTCAGATGATCAGGTTTGTCAGGGTGGCCGTCAGGAATGAGCTTGATGGCATCCTTGTGCCTCGAAATTGCTTCCTCGAGGTCACTCAGCTCGTGGAGTTGCTCGAAACGAGCTCTGAGGGAGAGGACGAGGTTGTTCAGACAGTCGAGTTTGTTAGGGTGACCATCAGGAGTGACTTCCACGGCATCCTTGTGCATCGAGATCGCTTCCTCGAGGTCGCTTAGGTTGCCCAGGCACCAAAAACGAATTAAGAGGGATCCAGCAAGGTTGGTCAAACAGCTGGGTCGGTGAGGATTTCCATCGAGAAGAAGCTCCACAGCATCCCTATGCCTCGAGATTGCTCGCTCGAGGCCATTGAGGTCACCAATACACAGGGCACCGGTCGCGATATGCCTGACAAGGTTGTCCAGCCGATCGAGCCGAGCGTTCGGAGTGAGGGGAAGGGCGCTTCCAGTCATGGATATCGATTTGCCGAGGTCAGAGGGATTGGAACAGATAGATCGTACAAGAAGCACGGTACCGAGTCTACTGAGCGTCCAAGGCTTTTCGACATGGCCCTCTGAAATGAGTTTTACAGCGTCCTCGATCATGGAAATTGAGTTGTCGAGGTCGAAGACATCACCACGTCGTAGAAAACGTGCGCAGAGTGCATCACCAAGGGAGGCGAGCACCCGGGGCTTATCGAAATGACCATCTGGAATGAGCTGCGCGACACTCTCGATCACTGAAATTGACTTTTCAAGATGATCCAGATTGGCAGTTATCTCGAAACGTCTGCGTAACACAGCACTGAAGTTGATTAATCGGTATGGTCGGTCGAAGTACCAATCTGGAGGCATTCGAGCAGACCGATCCAGTTCCGAGACGAGCTTGTCAATCTCGACCAACTGTCCTGACGTCTCGGCTTGGTATCGTTTGAGGGTCTGAAGTACAAGATTCGCGGCTCGGTGTTCATAGCGACCCTCGCAGCAAATCTGCTTGACCTCAGTCATGAGTCTCTCAATTTCGTCTGCGACGGATCCATCGCATCGCAGCCTCCCGTAGTGATACAAGAGAGCTTGAGCGAGTTGCAATAGTGTCCCTGGGTGATCTGGGTGATGCGCCGGACGCAACCGGAGAACTTCGCGATAAGAAGAAATGGCCTCTTCGAGGTCGGAGGTTGTACCGTGAGCCTGACAGTTTATAAACCTCGCCATAGCAAGGTTAAACAGTGCGGCAGCGCGACATTGATGATCGTAAGGACAAAGGTCCAATGCACGTTTGAAGTGTTCTACGGATGCTTTCAGCTCCACTATCCCGTGGTCTCCGTGATAGTGGAGAAGTGAGTTGTGCCCTTCATCTGTCGCTTCTTCGACTCCGATGCATGACTGGTTCTCATATCCCAGCTAATAAAGTCTCATTAACAACAGCAGGGACACTTAACGTAGCTATTACTCTCACATTGCTACCGCCTTGACTCCAATCAGCGAAAGAGTTGGGACACCGTTCTTCGAGAGTAATAAGGAGCGAAGGACAGGAAGAGGCATATTTCCCTCCCGCGAAAGAGGACTGAACTGTGTCAGTTTTGAGCAAGAGCCACCAGAACCCCGAAACTCATGGCGCTTACGGTATGTGCTGCCATGCCGAGCCAAACTACCAACGCTGATTTCTAATACGCAGAGCGTTTCTCCATTTCCGAGCGTTGGCTCAAACTCGAAAGAAGCGTTGACAGAAAATCGGACCTTGGCCATTGAATCCATAGGCCTAATTATAGTGAGCGACAGCAAGTAGAAATGAGCGAGGGCTTCCTCACATCATAATCTCATCGTCCCATTCAATGATGCTATCATGGAGCAAAACCGACTTAATTTTACTCCTTCTCTTTGTACCATCGAACTGAATAAGGACGTAAAAGCCGACGGGCATGCGTCTGAGACTAGTGACAGCATTCTCCACCCGCATGCCTGCGAGGTGATTGTCATACTTTTTCTACAAGGGCACAAGGCATACATACGTGTGACCACGATCTGCCGAATGTCGTCAGAAGGAGCAGGAAGGGAAAAGGTCTTGGGAGAGAACGCTGACTCGCGCAGTTTACAGTGGTCTGCGCTGTTGGATTCATCACTGTTGACACAACCTAGTTAACACTCAGAACACTCAGAACCTTGGTGAAAGGAGAAACCCACGTCTTTCTCCGAAGATAGACCACATCTGAGAAACATTAGGAATCTGTGAACAACCCGTTGGGATGAAACACTTGCTGCCTGAGTTACAGTCATCCGTGTATTTTTCTTCCAAGAATGCCCGAAAGCGTTCTTCTTCCATCATTTCTTCGCGAGGCAATTCATTCTGGAGGCCTGGTCAAGCTGTGCAAGGAACCAGTGAAAGACACCGAACCTTTTCAAGCATGGTTAGCCACTGGCTGTCATGAGTGATGGCCACCTGGATATTGGGATTCTTGGAGCTAGAATTTCAGTATGCTATAGCGTATGATACATCAGTGCGCGAACCTTGTCCAGTAGGTAACGATTGATGACGTCAGAAGGGTGAAAAGGCTGGAGGATTGCTCAACCATTGGCTGTTCGATCATATTAGTGAGGGTACATACTTGGGATAATGCCGGTACACGGTCGACACGGGCGCCCCTATCCATATCTTTCAGCATACCAAGACCCAACATCTTGAACACACCTCTCGAAACTATCCGCTGCCAGAGGAAAATCAAGATGCCAAGCAGGGGGGTCACCAGTAACGCCAATTTAAACCAGATGCTTCTCGGTCGCGGGGCCAGCTTCTCGATCACAATATGCTTGTCCCAACCCCTCACTTCGATCTTGAAACCTAATACGAGTACGGTTTGGTTTTCATTGTGATTTTCCGGGGGACTCTCGCGGTGATCGCATCTGTAGCTCCACATATATCTCCCTTTATCGTCGCGTCCCAGAAGGATCGGTTCAGTAGGTCTGGCATCATGGAACGAGGCAAGATACCAAGAACTCGTTTTATAGAACCCGGTGATGAGGTAGAGGGACTCGCGACGAACGAATTGACACCAGTCGAGGGCGCATTTCTCTGCCAGCTTACGAAATTCTTCCTCCTTGTCGTCACTGAGATTTTGGAGCACAGCACCTGATGGGAGGATAAGGATGGCGCCTGACGTAGAACGTGATACGAATTTGCAAGGCGCGCTTGCGAAACGAAGTCAGCATTGTTGCGCCTCTCCAAGTATTGACATCAAACTACCTCTGGGTATGCTTCAGGTTATCGCCGTGCGACTCGGGCTCTTTGATGCCATGACAAATTACACGACCAGATGGGAGTGCATTTGGAATAGGAGGGACTTCGTTCGGGTTGAACTCAACCAGTCCAACAAGGCCCACAAGATCCTTGCGCCTGGTCCAGTGGAGCTCGTGGTCTGACGAAAGACATATATTGAACCGGACTTGGAACATGCCATGATCATCGACGTAGCCAACATCTCCGATATGGAGCCCATTTTCTCCGTAGGATGAAGGGAGGCCAGGCTTTGGTTCTGGAAACCGCAAAGGGTACCCGAATGGTTGTTGTAGATTTTTTGCGTATAGATTTTGTGGGGAGTCAACCATTGCACGAATGTGGTCAGGATGAGAAGCGCTTCGGCCACGTGTCTCATAGTGAAGGGTGCTGGTGAAGGCCCACCAGCCTCATGCACATGCCTGAATTCTGGTATGACGAGGGTTTTACTACATAACTGAAGTCAGCAACTGCATCATTATGGCTTTGTAAGTAGACACAGCTTGCACAACAAAAGGTAGCAGGAAATAGCACTAAGGACGTGACCAAAGAGTGGGTAGAAAAGATCACAGCAGGCATGCGCACCTGGCCCAAGCATTTCGGAAGTGAAAGCAAGCACCATATGATAGATCCTCTACCAGTATATTCTCGACGCAACCACAATTCAAGCAAGACGAACACACTCAGTCATCGTAATTACTGCGCAAGAGGATGTATCATGGTCCCTGCAACCTTACTGTAGGCTCGATTCAAAACAAATACAGACCCCGAAGAAGGGATAGGCCACAGCACACAATTATCCGTTCAAACTTTTTTCCCCGCAGGTTCTGTCGACCGTCCTCTTCTCCGTTTCACATCCCAGTTGTACATCCTTGCAGTGTTCACCTCCATTACCGTAAGTTGTTCACGGAGGAACTCCAGATCCTCTATCGTCGCCTTCAGACCTGTTTCCGCGGCACCAAGTTTGGATCGCAGTAGCGATATGGCTGCGGGAAGTTTGTACGATAGCATAACATTTGCCTGCAGGAACGCAATCAGCAGGAATTGGGAAGATGAAGAGCAAAGAAAGCCTACCCCTAGCCAGAGATAAACAGTATCGGTGTCTTCGAGTTGTGCCTCTGCGTAAAGCGTGTCATTCAACTCAAACGTAGTGGTCAAGGGTTTCTTCGCGACCTCTTCCTCGATGTCATCATCATCATCGTCGAGTTCATCTGCACCGTCGTTTGCTTTTTGTTTGCCCTCCTAAAGACGGCTCGTGAGCCTGCCGGTTCAAGAGACGGTCTACTCACGCGTATATCTTGTAAAAACTCGACCATGTGGAGTGTCTTCTTGATATCCGGTATTTTATCTTCAAGGCCCTTTCGGCGTTGTGTCAAGTTTGCGTCCATATAGCGATATTTCCTGTACTTTTATCGGTTCAAGATTGTTATGCCAGATCCCTGCAAATGAACGCACGCGATCGCGTCTTGGAAGGTCTTGAGGGGTCCCTCAACGTCACCGTCAGGACCGCCAATGTATTCCTCGACATTGACCTAGAAAATCGGCTGATCGGTATCGATGTCTCCACGAAATCAATGTCTACGCACGATAAAAGGCGCTTTTGGTATGCCCCGAGGATTTTTCTCTTGTCCAAATATCGATGTAGAAGCCATCACGCTGCTCGGTGTACGCCACAGATTAGACTTGTCAAAAAGTCGCCGCGCGGCATATTCCGATCGGAGTTGGACAGAGTCATTTTTCTACTTGCACCTTTGCATTTGATGTCCATGTCTCGTCTCATTGTAAAGAACCTCCCCCCAAATCTAACCGCAGAACGTCTCCGAAAACATTTTGAGCAAAGAGGCGCGCCGCCTGGGACCATCACTGACGTCAAAATTGCACATAAACCAGATGGCACGTCGCGACGATTTGCCTTCGTTGGTTTCAAGACAGACAAGGAGGCGGCTGCCGCGAGGGACTGGTTCGATCGTACCTTTATCGATTCGGCGCGAATAAATGTCACAATTATAGAGGTATCAGGTATCCAGTCTTTTTTTCTAGTCTAGCGCTAATGATTTGTATAGGGTATCAAGGATGCACCAACACCTCATCCAAACAAACGCCGCCGGATTGCAGACGAGGACGACAGCAGCAACGAATCAGCTGAACCAGTCGTACTGGGTGACTCTGTAAAGGAAACCATTCAACGAACATCGCGTCTCTTCCTCCGTAATTTGGCCTTCTCGTGTACTGACAATGATCTCCTCGCCCTCTTTCAGCCATTTGGAGAAATTGCGCAGGTGAGCGTTTGTTGGTGATTTTTATGGACGCACTGTCCACGATGACAACATAAATAGGGACATCAGATTCTCAAGGAATATGATGATCCTCAGGGAAATAAATGATAGATAGCTTACTCTGATTTTGCATCACCGACGCTTCTTGTAGTGACCGCGTGCTGACCTAATTTTCTTTAGGTAAGATATCTATATGATGTGCTTTCTTGCACGATGCAACGTTGTGTAAATTGAGAGATCGTCGAGATCCATTGATATGCTGACTCTAGGAAATTGTGATTTGTTCTGAACTTTTATTCACCCTGCAATTATTATTCAATGTTATTCAATGCTCACTTGTTGGCAGGTCCATATTCCGCTTGATCCAGTGTCCAGGCAATCCAAAGGACTTGCATATGTGACTTTCATACAGCCCTCTTCCGCCCTGGCTGCCTACGAGGGACTCGACAAGAACTCTTTTCAAGGGCGATTATTACACATTCTACCAGCTGTGGATCGTAAAGGCAAGCCCGAGGCGTTGGATACAGGTGACAGGAAATTGTCAACTAAAGACGAGCGCAAAGCCAAGCGTAAAGCGACTGCGGGGCGCGAGTTTAATTGGAGCATGCTGTATATGAATGTTCGTCAAGCCAATGCCCTGTCGTGCTTCCTTTCGTGTAGCCTAATATATTTCGTTGTACCCAGAGCGATGCTGTGGTCACTTCGATCGCGGATCGTCTCAATATCCCAAAGGCGGACATCCTGAATCCTGAGTCTAGTAACGCGGCCGTGAAACTCGCACTGGCTGAGACGCATGTCATTCAGGAGACAAAGTCATACCTTGAGTCACAGGGTGTCATCCTATCGTCTTTCTCTTCTCGAGGACGGTCGGATACAATCATTCTGGTCAAGAACATACCGTACGGGACGTCCTCCGATCAGATTCGTGAACTGTTTGAGGCGCATGGCAAGTTAAGCAGGGTCATCGTGCCACCTGCGGGAACGATGGCGGTAGTGGAGTTTGAACACGCTGTCGAAGCTAGCAATGCTTTCCGCGCGGTTGCCTATCGGCGTCTAGGAAATTCTGTCATATATTTGGAGAAAGGACCTCTCGGAATGTTCCAAGATGCGTCCGAAGACACGGAATCGCAGCCGGTTACAACAATCACATCCAGACTTAAGCCACTCACTATCGCTGAGCAAGAAACACCTGACTCGGCGGGCGAGGAAGAGATGCCTCTATCCGCGGGCTCAACACTTTTCGTCAAGAACCTGGCTTTCAGTACGACGACCGAACAGCTCAAACAAGTCTTCAGGAATCTCCCTGATTTCGCGTTTGCACGGGTTCAAACAAAACCAGATCCGAAGCGACCTGCCGTCCCTGGTGCTGAAGCGCCAAAGCTCAGCATGGGATACGGATTCGTTGGGTTTAAGACGGCCGAAGCTGCCAAGAAAGCACTCAAAGGCATGCAAGGGTTTACGCTGGACGGTCACGCACTGTACGTCAAGTTCGCTGGACGCGGGACCGAGGAAGACGAATCCAAGGACAAAGAGACTGCCAAGTCCCGATCGACCAAGATGATTGTCAAGAATGTTCCATTTGAAGCGACGAAGAAAGACATCAGAGAACTGTTTGGGTACGTCGTCCACTCGCGCTTGTAGTTGCGGTTACTCAAGTGTCCCCCCCAAAAAAAAAAAGCGCACACGGTCAACTCAAGTCTGTTCGTCTACCGAAGCGGTTCGACGCCCGGTCTCGCGGATTCGCGTTCCTCGAATTCGTTACGCGACATGAAGCTGAGAATGCCTATGCGGCGCTTCGACATACGCATTTACTGGGACGGCATCTTGTCCTGGAATGGGCTGAGGAGGCCGAGCAGGACCTGGAGGCTCTACGGCAGAAAGCGGGCGTCGGGTTCGGTGGCGGAGCTGCGCTACCAGGTAGAAAGAGGAAATTCAATGTGGATGATGGCGATGGCGACGCTGAAGAGGGCGACTAGTCCAAACCTTATTGTCCTGAATCCCACAGGGCCCACTAACGCGTTCTAATATGATGCGTTTCCCGAGCCCCTTTGCCGATAATGATCACCGATACCTCATCGTTGGTTGGGTGAATGATTCAGAGCGGGCAACGGGCACACCAGATTGACGAACTGAACCAATGATTGGAAAGACAGGAGTCAGCAGAGCTCGGAAACAAGTTCAAATTATGTAGTCAAAGTAGTACAATAAAAACTAGTACAGTAAAATCTAAACAGTGAAACTCACGGGGTCTCTGGTAGTACATTTACAACAAGACGTACAGGAATGACACAACCAGGAGCATCATCTACAAACAAAACTCAAGCCCTAGTCCACCACCATTGCATCCTCACGGTCTTCGACATCCTGGATGATAGAATCGTCAATTATTCAACCGTGACCGAAGAGGTACGATGCAACGCACCTCATCACCACAATGGAAATCGTCTTCAAAAAGTAGCCGTCCATCGAGAAGTTTCCCCATGTGCGTCGGTGCAAAGCGTATCCCTTTCCTGCGGAAGCCGATCAATTTCCTCAGCGAAACCATAGGCGAACTTTGGAATGTGTGGACGGCCTGCAGATGCCTTGGCCGATTCGTCGGCGAGATGAACCCGTCGCATCCAGCCTCAATACCCTCTTCGCCATCCAAGTCCCTTGTGTACACGCAAAGGAAACGACACAACCGGATGTACGTCTCGTAGTCCTTCAGGTATAGCTGCCCAGAAAACACGTTCAACTGATCCATAAGAAGCCGAGGGGAAGTCCACCCGGTGGGGATAGTGGGGGTGCTGTACAAGGCAAGGTCGTCGCATGATTTCATGGATTTCGTGACGCGGGGCGTGTATACATGGAGATGAACTTTGTCGCTCGACCTGATATACGGGATCAAGTGGTTGGCTTCGTAAGGGCTCAAAATGACGAGCACTTCGTTGCCGCCTCTCTTCCCGGAAACAACCCACCGCACAGGACGCAAGTACTCGTCTAATTCTCCTGATGAGCTAACGGTCTTCTGGAAGTCTGTCGTTGCCAATACAAATGGACTCCAAACGTGCGCCTCGTCGGTACGTGCGGAAGTCGCAGCGAGTGTCTCTAAAGCTGGACGGAAAGCATCGGTATTTGGGGGAACGACGCCTGTCACTACGAAGGCAACGACGTCTTCGTGGAGTGAATGGATCGCCGGTGGCACTCTCGGCGGGGGTTCCACATGTCGTTCGCGTTCAGCTTCATGGATGACCTCTCGCTCTTGCTCTTCATCCATGCTCACATCGCGAAGTGACAAAACCCCCAGACTGATGCAACGTTGATGAATGTCCGAAGCGGCCAGCAAGGCAGAATTCGAAGTGTTGTGCCGCCCATAGAGATTTTCCAACCTCTTGGCTTCTGGCTGGAGCCACTTTCCCGAAAGCGCTTTCGAGGATAGTTGGTCTCTGCAGAAGCTGGTCCAAGCGGCATATCGGGATGTATGATCCATCCCTTGTTGTGCCCAATGAGGCGCACGCTGCTGAATATCGTTGCATGTCTCACGTATGGCCCAGTGTAGGATATCCATGGTGTTGACGGTGCCCCGAGGGTCATTGCTTATTCCAGCCACAGAGCGGATACGCCGATCAACTTCGAGAGGTGCGAAAAACATGATAGAATGTCCATGGCCGAGCTTCCGCATCCGCATGCAACCTTCGGGCGACGAACCGTCAGATTAGTGAAGTGAACTGACACAAGCTATACATACCTTGAGCCAAACGATCCTTGGTGACTTTTGGGCCCAGCGTGACAGCAGCGCGGAATCCGCTAGGAAACTTGATGTCGGTACCGCGTGTATGAGCATCGTCGAGGTATACGACACATTGATCTAACTGCTGCGCGAAGGGTGACGAGATCAATAGTTGCGTGCTTCCGTCTCGTGTGCGCACTGTCAGCTCATCGTCCTCATTGAAATAGATGGCGGCCGAAGCATGTTTGTTGATGTCTAGCCATACTTGAGCCAGTTCATCATTTTGAAGATCGAGCATTTGAGCACCGACATCCAATAAAACGCGGATCTCGGGTTTCTGGCCAACCAGGATCTTGAGGAACTCGCGTGTGCTTCGCCGCTGGCCGTTCTCCTCACTCATGCACATATAGTGATTGTTCTCTGGCTGTAGAAGATACGATAGAACCTTCGCATTGGTCCCTCGCTGATGATCAGGGTCGCGTTGAGTGATGTGCAGGGGTAATAGGTATTGTCCGTCATTCGTTCCCGAAAATCCTAAAACATAGTTGAACCAGCGGGATCAACAATCAAGTGAGCTTATCGTCGACTTACCGGTCACTGGACGGTCTTTCTTCTCTGCCAAATCCCAACCTGAACATGACAGTTTTGAAGGAAACTCCTTGGCTTCTTTCGGGAACACGACACTCGAAAGGTAGAAATCGACTGTTGCCCGATTCCGCGAGAACAGAGGAACTAGAGACTCCGTCCATTGTTCGGACGACTTGATATTGACACCACTTAGGGTCCGCAGAGTTTCTGGCACAGCAGGACAGTCTTGAACCCAGAGATCGTAATCCAAGGATGGGTCGTCCTGTTTCAGCAAAATTTCGAAACAAGTTCTCAGCTGTTCTTCGCTGAGACCGCCGTAGTAATACGATAAGCACGTGAGGGCGATGGCAATGTCCGGATGACCAAATTCGGCCCTTTGTGCTGGGATGTCTTTTGCTCTATATGGGACTGCGAGCATCGTACGCGTTGGGGCAAGGCCATAGTCTACCCGCCACCGACGCTCTTTGAAAGCAAACAGAAGAATGCCAGTGGCCAACAGACCGCGCAGTAGTAGCAGACCACCCCACAGAGCAGTTCGTTGAGCGTACTCCTTTACCAATCGGAATTTTTCAGGAGGGACATTTGCGCACGATATGAAGCTTCGAATCGCGTCCCTGAGGCCCGAGCGGAGCTGCCCAATGCTAAAGTCCGGAAGTAGTCCATCGATAACGTCTTGCACTACCCACGAAATCAACTCTTGGCCAGCGTCTGCGTGCAAGATACGAAGGTAGGGGAACGATCCAGACGGACCGCAGTCGTACTCTACTCCAAGCGGGAAACGCTGTTGAAGGGAAGACGCATGTTTGCTCACGAGGCCGAGAACTTGTTCGGTGGTGGTCCATCGTTCGGGGAAGCCTTCCATATGTTGCTGATGGCCGATGGTGTATACCAACTGATACCGAACGTGAAGGATTTCGTCGCTCTCGTCCAAAATATCTCGTGAATGAGCATGGAGCCACTTCTGAAGCTTCAACAATACGTCTGCAAGTTGACCGTCTTCCGCCTGAGGTAGCTGCTTCTCCACGCTCACCAACCTGAGCGACAAAACATGCTCCGGGTGGACGACCAGAATCCCGCATTCCTTCGTGCATTCCGACATAAGTTCGCGGAGGGCGACCACCTTCCGATCATCGACCCCGAGGGAACGAGAGAATGGGATGAAGTATATTCGCCTATTGGCGAGTCCACCGAGGCGATCCGCGAGAAGATGGAACATCTGCGCGGTCAGCGCTTTCGGGACAATTATGCGGACGAGCTGATCACCATCTGCAAGAACAACAACAACAATAGGGACGATCACCGATGACTTGCCCTCGCCCATGTTGAGTTGCATGGCCATATTGTTACCCGAGCGTGGTGATATCATCTCGTTGGCAACATTAGCTTGAACCCGACGAACCAAAAAGTCGCCTTGTAGCTGACATGGGCGAAAGACGTGGCGTCAGCCGGAATATACATCCGTGACACGGGAAACACACCCGAATGAGCAGCCAGTCAGGATGCGATTCGGCGTCCCAACCATCACATCCTTCGTTCTGTAGTTCCATGCGGAGTTCCTCATGAAGGTTGTCGAGGTGTAGTCGAAGCAGTCTTCGAGCGCGCTGTAGCTCAAGCGCGAGTAGAGTCAACCTTATGAGACATCTCTTCCAATTGTCCGAGAGTGCGATGGGCGAGTTAGACGCGAGGGACCGAAAAAGGGCATGTGGAGTGACGCGTGGCCATTGACCCGACTGCTCGAGAGCTTTTTCACTCTTGCCCCTTGGGCCCAGATGTTGTTTGAGATGGTGAAGACCCTTGATGTAGTTGGCTCTGCACCGATTATAGTGTGCCAAAAGGGTCTTGGCAGTAGGTGGCTTCGTCGCTCCATGAGTCACAAGCGCCTCACTTCCAAAGCATTCTGCGCTCTCGCGCAGGGCCGAGATGTATTGTCGCTGGAATGGATTTACTGCGTTCGCCTCAGCTGTAGCAATTAGTTGACGCAACGGAGCGGAACTGGAGAGCGAGGTATTCCCAGTATCAGGGGTGTATCGAGGTAGTCGTAATCTACCATGTGCCTGCAACGATGGTACAGGTCTGGTGAACAGCTGTTCCACCGTGAATGACCACGGGATGCAAGACGGAATGCTTTTCGAGGGACGGAATGAGTAAGTAGGGGTTGGGAAGACCTGGGAGTGAACGTTGTTCAGAATGTTCTGGACACGAGTGAGGTGCTCTTTGAGTCTGAGATTGCGATAACGGCTGGAGAAGTAGTTCTGAACATTGGATGTCAGATCAGCCACGTCATATAGATCGGGTTTGAGTGAGCACTGTGGGGGAGTCTCGCATGGCCAAGCATTCAAGAACCGCGGGGCTGTTGCATGGATGTCTGAGTTTAGTCTCTTGTCGTACATTTCGCGTTGACGTTTTCGCAGTTTCTTGGGACTTTCGTCAGTTTTTGCAGGGCTTGTGCTTTCAGGGCTACGTTCAAAGGAGTGGGCACAATCGGAAATATAGGTGTGCAGGATGGTCAAGGAAGGGCAATATCCTTCTGAAGGTTTGTAACAATTGTAGGGTGGTGGATCCTCTAAACGGAACCGCGAATCCGCCGCAAAGGTCACGAACGCGGAGACTAGGTCGGTAAGTTCCGACGAGGCATACGCCATCGCAGGCAGTGAGAAAAGCAATTGAAACCATTTTCTTTCATCGTTTCCTCGCAGGAGATTGTATGTCTTGAGCCAAATCGATGGAAGATCTGGAGCCAACCAGGATCTGTCATATTGGAGAGACAAGATGGCATCCCTAGACACAATCCCCGTCCATGCTTGCACCATGCTTGGTATATTCTTTGAGGTCGTTGAATTGGGAGTCCGGCGGTGAACAACAGTCGCCGCGGTACAAGCACGATGCTCTCCCGAGCCAGCCTGTACTAGGTCTCTGGCGGGGTACCGGACATCTGCCCCGGAAGGCTGCTCAGAAAGCTCGGATGGGAATAGATATACAGCTCGTCGCGCACTGCGCTCCAGCAAGTGACCGTCACGCGATGGAAAATCTTGGAACAAAGTGCTCGACTGGCTCTCGTGGAATAATTGCATTCTGTCGTAGTGTTCCTTGATTGCCTTGGAAACGAGGTGCAACTCGTGATGCTGAGAGTTCACAGGAAGATTGACCCACTCCACCTTCTGCATATACCTGAGGTGTTGAGGGTACCACATGCTTGAGGGGCATATGGATGCGATCAAGCTCAAGAGCTCCGCGTCGCGAGAACCAAACTTCATGATCGACCAGCAGCCGGCTGACCGAAGTAGAGACAATGCTTCCTCCGTACCCGATCTGCCTGTGAGAGGATCGGTGCTACACCCGCTAGTCAGAGCGTGCAGGTAAGCACAGTACAGCTTATTCGTCAAACTCCCATTTCCTGTCAAGCAGCCCAGGTCTGTATCGATCCTATAGGTCTGGTATCTGACCCACTGAAGAGCAGGACCATGAGTATCGATCTCGATGCGAACATGATGACCATCCATCTGGAACGAAACCGTGCCCTCGGGGATGACGACACACCGCGGGACAAGTTCGTCGGCGTCGGCGTTTCGTCTGAGCTTTGGCCGAAGCACAAGACGATTGACCAATCCGAACAGAGTCCCAATAGACTGGTTCTTGTCATAAACCATGCCCCGGATGTTGTGAGAGTGGAGGTCTCCATCCTCGTCGACGTAAAATGATAGGCGATAGCGGGGTAGAGCGACGGACAGTTGCAATGATGACGAAGGCTGGTTGGAATCGATCGGGGATACAGTGACAAGGAGATTCTGTGGGGTGTCGAGTGGCTTCAAGAGACCCAATACCATGGCCCAAGATTGGCTTCGAATGTCTATAAGGAGTTCACGGCCTTTGTGCATACGATATTG